>JXSR01S044335.1:37989-48721 GCA_000969725.1 Ophiothrix spiculata | reverse complement strand
TGCTGCCTAGGCAGCGATTTCGTGCCCATATAGGACCCCCGTCTATGATGTATTTGGACTTAGGTGATTTTGGTGATTTACTCTTGTAACCTTTTGTAACCTTTGAGAGCTTTAGGGGGAAATGAACTAAAAGTCATGTTATTGTATTGAATCTGGCACTCCAAAGTCAGGTTGCCACTGAATCCTGTTGTATGTGCAAAATTGGATGAAATTATAGCAAAGAAGCTTCAAATTTGGCATTCTAGCATTACAAGTTGACATAATTCATTCAACGAGAATTAGCATGCTGATTTCACTCCTCAGATGTAAGAAGACACTTTTGTAGTTGTAACTTATTTTCTCTTTCTTTCCTTTAAATTGCAGATCGGTATTAATACTTGGTTTATTATTAATTTAGAATTTGGTTTATTAATAAACATTTTTTGGAATATATTGTATTATACAGTCGTGGTAAGCACTTCATTAAATAGTATCTGTAATCATACTAGAATTTCAGACCATAAATCATGTTAGATTTATTACAAAATACCCTTTGAAAGGTTAGAACTCAGATTAATCAGAAATTTACAGACAATTATACTGGAATGAATTTTTATCACCATTGAAGTACAGGGTGAAAAATCATATCTAAGTTAAAGCAATACTATAAAGTGTTAACAATGAAGCGCCCCTGTCATCCATGACTTTTGATTTTTTAAAGCTTATCATGCTTGTTGGGTTTGTTTGGGCTAGATATTAATACCTTCCAAATGAGTTGGCTTAAATATGCTTACTTTTTCTGTTATGGCCATTTGTTGAATACAATTTGGGATCCTGAATTTAATTCCACATGTATTAGTATAGGAAAACATCCATGTGCTTTTTATTCATTTTTTCGGTTTTTTTGACAAAATACACTTGAAAAGGCTA
Source organism: Ophiothrix spiculata (assembly GCA_000969725.1). Taxonomy (NCBI): domain Eukaryota; kingdom Metazoa; phylum Echinodermata; class Ophiuroidea; order Amphilepidida; family Ophiotrichidae; genus Ophiothrix; species Ophiothrix spiculata. The sequence continues at coordinate 47,812 of JXSR01S044335.1, read as the reverse complement.
TTAGATAGGCACATTCCTTCATTTTATGCTATTTTTACTATAAATCTTTTTTGATCAAAATCTTATAGTATTGCTTTAAAACATCTGCATCACTTCCTAGTTTGAAATCATAGCAACACTGTTCTAGATTTAAAAGGATATTAATAGGGAAGCAAGTCCTCCATGAATGCAGACATGTGACATTGTTCAGAGTTTGCAATCAAAGTTTTATGCTGCTCTGATGGTCCTATATATTCTATAGACTAACGATGGTATTATATCACAATCTCGGGACTTGTCTCAGCCAGAGCTAGGTCAGGAATATTTTTTGTTAGTCTCAAGTTCTATTATCTTTTGTTTTAGTATAATGTAATTATGAAAACATGGAACCACAAGATGTTTGGTACCTGAAACACCTGGGACCACATGTGTCTTTGATTTGCTGGTTGCGGTGTCATATTTAGAGCTCACTAATTAGCATCAAAGAATAATGCATGGCTTGTTTGATATTGTGGAGTAAATACATGTGGGAAAGAACACTTTGTTGTAACATGAGTACTGTTTACACCTAATGCAAATGACACATTTTTAGGCAAGTTTGACATACTTTACCGAAATATTCCATCGTATTTTGTTAGGTTGCTATTCTCTCATTCTTTATTGGTTTAATAAAGCACTAATATAAGACCCTACCAACAGTACAACCCCATCGCCCATGACCTATGATTTCTTGACTGACTGGGTTTTTCTTTTAATAGAAACTGATGCAATATCAAATATTTCTCTTTTAACTTACAAGCTAACTGCAAATTTAGTGTTTTCTAAATAGATTATGCTTAATATCATGCCATGCTTTGGATACATAAAACCTGTTAAAGAATTTTACAAAGTTACTTGAATATTGTACTAATACTAAAAGAAAAACTTTTTGAAATGTTATATTAAACTGATGCTTTATTATTAGAATATGTTGAAAGTAAAATCTTGGAAATCATGTATTGTAATCCCAGGTGTTTCACATTTCACTTCTGATTCGCTGCCAGAAATAGTATCAGAAAGTGCTATGAGCTTGAACAATATGCTCAAAAGAATCAGTTGTAACCTACCCCTGATTCTCTGCAACAGGAAATACTGCCCAAAATATGCTTTTGGCAGGTACTAAGTTTCTCACAATTTGCTGACTCACTTATCCACATTTATCAAGAAAAATATTTTTAAAGAAGCTAATGATCTGTGCATTTAAAAATCAGTTTAGAAGATCAAGTTTGAGACAAAGATGCAATTTATTTGTTCATCTTCCATCGTTCATCAATCTATAGATGATGGATGGTTTACGCTTATATCTAAAACGGAAACTGCTTTAAAATGATATGTCATCCTCAAGATTGAATATCTATTACCATCTGAAAGCTTTTTAGAAACATGATAAATTTAGGAAATGATTCATAATCATAATGTTTTTTCAAATGGTAATGCAATATAAATATAGAACTATAGCTCATCTTCTTAAGTTTGCAAATTCATGTATATTCAAGATTGAGTAAATGAATGACTGTATAAGATAGTAAGAGAAGTCATTTTAAAGTAATATATCATTTTTATTTTTAAGGGCTTAAAACAAGCCATCATTAATAATTACTTTATGTTCAAAACAAATACTCATGAATATCATTAATGTGAAGTTCTATTATTGTCAACTTTTTCCTGCTGCCCAACTTGCCACATGTACAATTCATTGTTACAATTACATTTGTTCCCAGACAATGTAGAGATTATGCATCAGCAATTGTAACATCGATTATCAAGTTATAAATTTTTCATGATTTTTATTATACCTAACAAAACTGACTTGCCTATCTCATATTTTTGAAAGTTGCAAAATTAAATCATCCAAATACTGCCAGTGGCCATTCACAAATCAATTATGCTGCCATAGTCTTTCAAATGTTAACAGATATATTAATATTTGGTTCACTGTTAACTCTAATTTAAACAAAGACTTTGCAAGTTTTCTTCTCATATTTGCTGTTTGATCTTAAATGCTCTACTTCTCACATCATATGGTTTTATCATAAATTGACTCGTTAGTTTCCACTTGTTTTGAAATCCTGATGTTTAAGTGATTATATGCATCACATAAAGTCACATCAACTTATTGTATACCTATTGCCTTGTTGTAAATATCAGGGCTTCAAAACCAGAGATAAAACCATCTTTCTTGATATCACCATTCTTTGCTGACATGTGCTGTGAAAAAAGGTGATATGCAATCTTAATGTGTACCTGAAGGCTATCGTGTTTGTGCTTGCTTCCATGTCTAGTATGGATGTTGTACCTCTCATCACAAGCGAGAGATTCCTCTCGCAAACCTGCTAAGAGGTGACAACCCCTATATTGTCTTCCTAATTTCAATCTTGATGTGATACCTTATCACACAGATTAATTATCTTCAGGGGATCTTTATTCTGTGGTTAATACTCATCATGAAGAGTGTTTCCTCTCAGCTTGTTTGCACCATTCAACTTGTATGGGTGATATATTTCAAAGAAGATGGGACATTCTAACTTAGAAAGGTAGTTCATCTTGCAAAATAGTTTTGTATTCATCATATTTTCTGTTCTGCTTTTGTCTTAATTTTTAAGGTACAAAAGTGTCTGTCATGTCTGTCTCAATTTTGGGTTGTTTTTCCTTACAATCATACAGTGACACCTGACACACCTATCTATGGTATCAGATTGGTTTTATCATTACAGGAATTTGTTTCTTTCAGCATTACATGTGGCTTACTTTGTCTACCTCATTTATCTGCATTGATGCCAAATTTCATCCATCGGTTAATTTGTTTAGATTGTAAAAGATACATTCCTATCCTCAAGAGATGTTAATAAACCTCAAATGCACCATGCATTTTCATATTATTTTCATTTTAATGTTGTTTTTTATTAAGCATTTAGAGGCTCATTTAAAGAAGAATGAACCTTTTTAGATTGACTTTTTACTTTAATTTGTTTAAGATACCTGATGTTCAAGTGATTATTTGCATCAAGAAATGTCACTTCAATTTATGATCATCTCATGTTACTGAACTTAAAAGTTCAATGCATTTTTAAAGAAAAATCTGACATTATATATTTATCATATTGATTTGTTTCTTGAAATATCTTCAAGATGAATTTTTTACCACCCATTGTACAAAATGAATGCCATTAAAAAAGGAATAAATCTAAATCATAAGAAAGATGCACTGCACCTCGCAAAAAGACTCGATAGTAATTCTGATAATAAATTGTTCTAGGAAGGTTTAGCATTATTAAATAGTGATCGTAATAATTCCTTGCTATGCCTGAAATGGAGCATTATTACTTTCCTCCCAATTCAATAAAACAAGTGTTTAGAATGACAGTTACATGTGTTAGTTTCCCTTTCAAGAAAGTCATAAATTGTAGTCACTTGATAATGTACGAATAGTACAGTCTGCCTGAATGTTATTGACAAAGATTGATTGTATACGTGTGATTTAATCAATAAAGAGCGAATTTTTTGCAATCTTCATTCCTTGGTGCAGTATTGTGTAACCTGTCAACAGTATTGTATTCATGCCAATAAAAATACTCATCCGCCCTTAAAAGAAAGCAAAAAGTAGGACTGTCTGTTCTGAATTCAATACTTTCTTCAAGTTTGTGTTCAAAATAACACTTTGATCTGTCTATTGAGGGGCATAGATAATGAATACGACTTGTTTATTTGATGCATTTGGAACATCTGCACGAAGAACTGCAATTTACTGTCACACATCTTATTAAGTGCATTTACTGTTAGTTAAAATTAAAGGGGCATTGGACAACATTTTGAAATTTTATTTGTTGATGATTTACACTTCATATGTTAGAAAATAGCAATTTTCTTTGTTTGTTTGTTCTATCTTTATTCTGGCATACTCTTTCAATACAAATGTACTGGTCTCCCAAGAGGTCCAGAGAAAAATTACATGTACATATATAAATTATTTACAAAGAATAATATTTACAAAAATATAAATGTTTCTATATTTAAATGAAAAGAAACAAAATATACAAATAGTCAATGAATGCAATTTACTTAGAAACAGCATTTCTAAATTCATTTAAACTCATATTCAAAAAATTGGAGCGAATATCAGCTGGGAGTTTGTTCCAAAGGGAAGCAGCTCTATAGTGGAATGTTCTTCTACCAGCAGCAATGTTCCATGATGGTACAATAAGAATATTATTTGATCTACTCCTTGTGTTTTTGGTATGAGTTGAACGTCAATTACCAGATATCGGGGAAAATTTGAATTTTATTTTGTTTGTTGATCTTGGGTATGAGGCCATTCTTTAAACGCATTTATTGATGCTATACACAAAGAAAGATCCAAAGATTTGTTTGTAAAACATTCATTTCACATCATAGATTGCAAATAAATCAAAAGAAATTTGGAGTTTGTATTAGATCTCCTTAAAAGACCAATTTTAAATATTCAACTATAGAGGGCAGTATTTATCGTTGTCGACAACGATAATTAAAAAACAAAAGAATATCTAATATTTTGGTATATAGGGTTTGAATTTGACAATGAAACTTTACATGCTGTCATTATTACCGCTAATGCTTCATATGATGCAAAAACCTCAAAATGCTAGGGAAAAAGTTTGGGGATGATGCTGAACTTGTCCAATGCCCCTGTAAACAAACTGGTTTTGATTTGACTTTTTTTTTTCAATATTGAAATTCTGCATGATTTGCTATTTTCCCACATCAATATCTATAAGGATTGTGGCGACACAGTCCTGTTATGTGCATAATCCAAAATTTGACAGACTGTGAAGAAATGATGAAAATACTTGTGCAACATGTTTTCCATTTTTTCCATCAAAGTGTTTTTGAGTTACCTCAACTTTAGTGATTCTAGTTTCTCATAGATATGGCATGGCATATGTATGATTATTAAAAAAATAGAATATGACCTAATATTTAAAAGTCATCCTTTTACTTCAAAGGACCCTTTTACATGAAATAAAGCTTAATGAGGAATCCATAGTATATTGCAATGAATATAGCAGTGATTAATATTTTACATTGTCAGTTTTATGTTTGTACAAGCGATTCATTTATTAATAATTTACTTGGTGGACATTTTTAGTTTGTCCAGGGATGTCAGAGAATCAAATGAAAACCAGTGATCGATTGTCAATATTTAAAGGCATTATGAAGGAGTGGTGAGTTTATTCTGTAACATGATGGGGAAGGTTTCATTTTATTGTGTGGGCAGAATGCTTTATAAACCATAATTTTTAACATTTTCTAATTGTTTCTATGAATTTAGAATATAAAAATCAACCAAATCAGCAAAATAATCACATTTTATGGCATGAAGTACGACATAGAGGTGAGGTGTTCATCTTAAGTTTTAAAATCTCTCTCTAGATCAGACCATTGGAATGATCTTTTTCTTCCATGTACAGATATTCCGCAAATTTGATATCTGTTTGAAATAGATACTTATCTATTTAGGTCAATGATTTCACATTTGATTAAACTAAAAGTCAATGAATACTTAATATGCCTAAAGCACATCCGATGTGTTAGTCCAGTCTTTCTTGTAGTGGTCTAACAATTTGTTTTTATATTTGGTTAGTTGGGTCACATGATGTATATTGGAATCATCAGGCAGCCATAGGAACTTCTTCTAAACATGAGCGTCATTTTCCCGAACAACAATTGTCTATTTTGTGGTTTGGTGTCCCTATTTACATACACAATAGTGATTCATATTGGTCTGGTCAACCATAAGCATAGGACTTTGTTCAAGTAGGATGGTTCAAGTTCATGTAGTTGTATTTGATTAAGCAACAAACCTTGAAAAATCAATGTCTACATGTGTTTGATTTTGTAATTAGTTAAAGACTGAGGTCAGGTTCTTTTTGCTTGAAAGAATTCAGGATAACTTCAGGGCAGAATTGTTATATGTGTGTGATAGACGGGTATAAATGATACTGGTGCCAGAGTGGAATTGCCTTGTATTTAACAAGTGACATCTCAAATATTCAGTGTCTCCTTAGATTTGTAAGGCCATATATGGATCAAAGATTTGTCATACAGAATGCTTCCAACCATTTAACAATGTCTTTACAACATCTTCCATTTTGCAGTACAGAGGGGATAATTGTCACTTTAAAAAAATTACAGGCAAAAACTTTCAAATTCTGATATAGTGTGCACCATGTTTTGCTCTTACTAACTAAAGCTCCTGTTCTTCACCACAATACAAACAGAACAACTTTGCGGATGATAAAATGCAAATGACATTTAGTCATAAATCAGAGGTGACAGTATTTTCTCACATTTTATACCCCATATAAATAGGACAACACATTACAAGAACTGGGAAAATGCACATACTATATTGAGATTTTAGAGTATATATATTGACATCTTCCGTAAAAGTAACCATGTTGGGAACATTCAATAAACATTCATAAAGTTGGAACAAAATGGTTTTAAATAAGATTTAAAAAAACTCATAATGCTGTCTCAAAAACCGAAACTACAATTTCAAACATCATTTCTTAAACAAAAAGGTCTTAATTAATGCAGCAAAATTAAATCTTAATGAATATGGACCTTGCATATACTCCTGGAATAGATTTTATTATTTTTTGTATAGTATTTCAAATTTTACAAATGAAATCTTGACAAGAAACCCTACTCCCAGCATGCCAACAACGCATCACAACAGCTTAGATATGCAATGCTTAGCAGGCCATCAGCCTGTTCATTCCTTCAGTAAAACAAGACTAGACATCAGCCATTTCTCATTACGTATCCATCTACTAAATGGAGCTGGGCAGCCTTCTAACCAACGTAGATAACTGAAGTCTAGGCAACTGTTGCCCGGATTGGTTTCCCAGGCAATGACAGTATAAATGCTTTGAGGCCATCTTTTGTCTATTTCTTATTGGAATAAATGGATGATATGAGAATTATAGCATTATTACATGCCAGCATCCTGTTTCATAAATAAAGAAAATAAAGCTATTAAGCATTGCTAATTAATTAAGTAAAAGTCACATTGTATTACACCTGTTACTCCACAGTCACGTTGCAATTGGATATTGTCAAGTAGAAAAATGGGTGAAATCATAATTTATATTTAAGAAACTTTAGATTCAACAAATTAATTAAGAGGTTTAATAAGATGACATTATGTTTTGAACATAAAATTGCAGCCTTATACCGTTTCACTCCTTATGTGTTTGAAGGAATGTTTCTTGTAGCTACTTCTAATAATTGTTTCTTTTGTTTCATTACAGATTGGTATCAATAATTAATTTGGATTATTACCAAACTGTTTGCAGGAATATATTGCATCACAGTCCAGGTAAGCACTTTTAATTAAGTCAAATTATTTAGCATTTTTAATCAGATTCACATTTGAGATGATATTTTGAGTCATTTGAGATTTGTTATAAAACAAAATACAGTTTTGAAGAATTACATGTATTGAATTGAAATTAATCGAAAATTGTTGCTGAAAATTAAACTAGAAAGAATTTTAGGATTAGTGTGAAAAATCAAAGCCAAGTTAAAACATCTGCGTCACACCTTACAGTTTGACATCATAACAGCATAGTGCTCCAGCTTCAAAAGGATATTAATAGGGAAGCAAGTCCTCTATGAATACAGACATGTGACATTGTTTAGAGTTTGCAATCCAAGTGTTATGCGGCTCTGGTGGTCCTTTAATCCAATACCTACCCTCCTATACAAACGACGGTATTATATCACTATCTCGGGTCTAGTCTCAGCCAGAGCTAGTTTGGGAATATTTTTTGTTAGTCTCAAGTTCTGTTATCTTTTGTTTTAGTATAATGTAATTATGAAAACATGGAGTCACAAGATGTTTTGTACCTAAAACACCTGGGACCACATGTGTCTTGGATTTGCTGGTTGCGGTGTCATATTTAGAGCTCGCTAATTAGCATCAAAGAATAATGCATGGCTTGTTTGATATTGTGGAGTAAATAAGGAAAAAATACTTTGTTGTGACCAGAGTATGCTTTTTACACCTAGTGTAAGTGAGAAATCTGCAGACACAAGCAATATACGTACCAAATTATTATCAAATATATTTTAGGTTACTTTTCTTTCATTCTCTAGTTTGTTAAAATAAGAAAAATTAACATGTTTTCTTAAAATAGCTTGTGCTTTTAATAATCCAGTGTGCATACATGTGATATTGGAAACCCTAAAAGAAGTTGGGAATGCTTTGCTTTTACAGGAAATTTAAAATTATCATTTCTGTGTAAAATGGCAATCTTCATAACGATATGTTGTAATAATATAAGAATTCTTTGAAAGTGACTTTTTAGAAATGTATTGTAATCCCTAGTGTTTATAACTTCCTGTTTGATATGCTGCCAGAAATAGTAGCAGAATGAGCTATGAGCTTAAAAAGAAGTCCTTTTCACCTATCCTTTATTTATTCAGTGCAGCAGGAAATACTACCCAAAATGTGCTTTTGGCGGGTACTAAGTTTCTCGCAATTTGCCGACTCACTTTTCCACATTTCCCAAAAACAAATATATAAAGGAGTTAATGATCATTTCATTTAAAAATTAGTTTGGAAGATCAAGTTTGAAACGATGAAAAGATGCAATTTATTTGCTTGCTGCAATCCTTCAATCAATCTATGGAAGTTGGTCGCTTTTACACTTAAACAAAAATGGAAAGTTATGATATTCATTTGTAAGATTGGATATCTATTACCAACTGAAAGCTTTTATGAAAACATGATGAGTTTAGGAAATGATTCATAATCGTAATGTTTTTCAAATGTTATAATGCAATGGCTCATATTTTTCTTGAGAGTTAAAATTCATGTATTCAAGATTGCATAAAATTCATAATATGAGTGAACAGTAAAATAAGTTTTTACTTTCTAATGATTAAAAACAAGCTCTCATTAATAAACCTTAATCATGTTTAAACCAAATACTCATGAATATCATTAATGTGAAGCGCTATTATTTTCAACATTTGTGTTTGTCTGCTGGCCTACTTACCGCATGTAGAATTTATTATATTAATATTAGTTTTTTCTGACGTTTAACGGATTATTGCATTTTTCCTTGATGCTGAAGAGATTATATGCATCGGCAATTGTAACATCAATCATCAAGTTATGAAATTTGACAAATTTAAAAACTAATAATCAATAATTTTACATTTAAGAATTGCAAAATTAAATCTTGTAAATGACTGCCGGTGGGCATTCACAAAATTATGGTTGTTTACTTTTTCTATAGAGTCTACATATTTGTTTCACTATCAACTCTTTAGTTTAAACAAAGAATTGAGCATAATTTTCCTTCCAAGTTAACCATTTACCATGTGCTCTTCTTCCCACATTGTAGTTTTCGTCATTTATTGACTCGTTAATTTCCACTTGTTTTGAAAGCCTGATGTTGAAGTGATTATATGCATCATGCAAAGTTGTATCAACTTAATAATGGACTAGTATAGCTATTTGCATAAACATCAGGGATTAAAACATAACTGATATAACGGACAATCTTGCTTCATAGCCCTTTCTTTTGCTAACAACACGCGATGTGAAAAAGGTGGCATGCAATCTTAATATGTACCTAAAGGCTATCATGTTTGTGCTTGCTTCCATGTCTAGTAAGGATGTTGTACCTCTCGTCACAAGCGACAGATTCCTCTCTCAAACCTGGTAAGAGGTGACAACCCCTATATCGTCTTCCTAATTTCAATCTTGACATGATACCTTATCATGCAGATTAATTATCTTCAGGGGATCTTT
>JXSR01S044334.1:214073-228240 GCA_000969725.1 Ophiothrix spiculata | reverse complement strand
TACAAATAGAGTACAAAATAGGCAAAAATATCTTACAACAGTGTTTAGAAATATGTAAATACAAGGTAACTAATACTATACTTAATTCCACACACAAATTTGACTCCCTTTTTAATTGTGATTCACAACAAATCAATGCTGATTAATAAATCATAAAAATGAAGCTACAATTTCACAATTATCATTATCTCAGCAGTGTGATCAGTACTTAATCTAATATTTGCGTCTGACATAAATCAGTAGTTATCATTTGTGTTTTGGTTATGGTACTAAACTTGTTTCTTCTTTACATTTCAATCTCTATGTGTTGGTATTAAACCATTTAAAGATACATGCGTCAAGCGTATACTTTTGTCTTTTAAGCAACCCGTACAAGCTTTCAATTAAAGACAGAAATTCTTGAGAGTTTTTTTTTTTCAAGATACATGGGTCAAGCGTATACTTTTGATTAATCACATGAAAACAAAAGAGGCGTACTTTCCAAATTCAAGTCAATACATAGCCACGGGGTTTAATTAGTGGTAAATTAATAATGATGTAATATGCATGAAAACTGCTTCTTAAGTAGTTTTAATTGAAAGATTAATATGCTTATTAAATAATGAAAACTCCTTAATTAGCAATTTCTTAAACCAAAACCATTACCTCATTAGCCCTGTTAGCTCTGAGAGTAGTTAACTAACTGTAACAAAAGGAGCAATGTGACACCAATATCATGAATATAGATATGTATTTCAACATCAATTGACTTTACGATAAGAAAAATGTATTTCTTTGCTTTGCTTTAATTAAGCCAAAATGTGTTTATTGATTTGTAATAACTAGATTAACCTAACATTTGGAATGTTCTCACTGAACTTTTTATGTTAATGGAATAAGTAAGTCTGAACTTGCGACCAATATAGCCTTCAAGAGAAAATGTGATCACTTCATCCATTCAAAGGATCAAATGTTTGTTTATGACTGAATTTGTGAAGTAGTAAGCTTTTAATAAAATTCAGTAATTATCAACAGTTTTCAGTATCAGATTTATATTCCAATTCTGAATATAGTTAAATCCAAACCAAATCGCATTCATAGCATACTTTCTTTGAAGGTAATGAACTTTATTTAATGGTGTACCAGTGAATGTCTTGGAAGTAATTGTATTTGGGAGTTAATCGCATAAATCTTGTTTAGGGTATAAGCTTGTTTTGGGTTCATTACTTCGGAGATTTCTCGGGTTCGTATGTTCAAAGATGATGAATGAAGTCAAGCATTATCTTGAATTTTTCTCAATCACTTCTTAAACGCAGGAGCATTTTTAAATCCAATATGTACATCCTTCCTGATTGCGAAAGCAGTGTTTCAGGGATTAAGAGTTAATGTATTAAACACTTTGATATGATTAAATGGAACGAATTTAGATGTTTGTGGAAGTATGAGAGAGGAAATGAAAAAGGAATTGAGACTCTAAAACGGGGCAAACTAGTGTCAAAACAGGAAGAGATTATGGGATAAGGAGATAAAATGGGGAGTATTTCTGCTCGTTCGTAAGATTAAAAGTGCTGTTGCCATATGATGGTAGGTCATAGTCATATAAAAAAAAATAAGAGCCTATGAAGGAATACGTGGACTTAATATCTTGCGAACTTAAATAAGTATTTCGTCTATATTTCTTTTATATTCAAAGTGATGATTGGAAATGAATAACACTTAAACGTTATATATGAATATACTAGGTCTTATCTCTAAAGCTGAATAATTTTAGATGACTTACATATGATGCTGTCTACATAAGATAAGAACCCAATAACTTCATTAATGGCATTATATATTATGGCTATGTTTAATTAACAAATGCTAATAAATTACTTCATTAGTGAGTGCTAATCAGTTGGTGTTATCATACTAACTTTATACTTCATCGGTGGGTGCAAACTATCTAAGTTGACCTCATCCTATCTATACCTTCTTTAGCAATGAGTGTTATGAACCAAATTAAAGATGACTTCATCAATGTGTGTTATCTTATCTACACCGCAAGATTGATTCATAACCGAATATGTGCTTTTTACTTAAGATAACTTTATCATCAATGGTACATCCTGAGCAAAGCAACGATTTTCGCTTAAACTGTAATACTTATAAATGGAGTCGGGTCTTGAGTCACTTGAATCCTTCAATTTTATCTTTATTGTGTTAATATTTTACCACATTTTCATCCTCCAAACATAATATGGTCAGAATTGGTCATTGCGTGTCGGGATATAGGCCTAAACAAAGTGTTGAAATGAAAAAAGAGAAAGAAAAGGAAAACGCATTAACACCAGATCAAAGTTGACGCTTAGCAATAAGATACTTGTAACGAGAGTGTAATGTGTATCATTTTTAGAATTATTTAATAAAAACATCAATCCAATCGGAAAGGATACACCGCTATTTTGATATCATGATTGAAGACAACATCGCAACAGATGGTAAATATTAATAGTGGGTTCTATCATGCATGGAAGGGGACCATGAAATAGGCATCAAATTTTATTTTAAATGCTGCGTTTAGACATCACGTGTTACGAGATGTTAGCTTTCGCTCATCAGGTTGGATATACAACCCTTAGCAATATAAATCATACATGACTTTCTATTAGAAAGTGACTGAAGCGTGTCTGCTATATCATAATCGTAACTACACCTCCTGTCCTCATTTCGTAACATTTTGTCGCGTAATATCTCTGCCATCGATCCCATCTGTGATGCGTTTTAGCGATCTGAGCGTTGGGTGGATAATATGTGACCCGTCATATCGAAAGGTACCTTAAGGTCGGCAAAATTTAAATTGATTTTTTGGTCTCATCTGAAAGCTGAGATTTTAAGCTTTAAAATGACACCTTGATTTTGGTTATTGGATGTTCGGTTGCGAAGTTACACCCAAATTGGTAAAATGCATCGGGCTGATTCGGAAAAATATAGTTCTGAGAAAATCGAGTTTAAAGTTTTTGTACTTGGTAAATCTTGAATGGAGAGAGGATGTTTAACTTGGTTTTTAATACATTTTTCTTATGTTTTGGATGTTGGAACCTGATTAATATGATAGAATACACTTCAATAATAACCTTTCTGATGAAATTAGAAATTCGACCTTGGACGTGATTTTGGACTATGCTTAGCTTCAATGGCCCGTATCTCGTAATGTACTATGCCGGTATTAAGGTACCTTTCGATATGACGATCCACTTATGGCTCACACCGAAAGGGGGGACTTTGAAAATGATATCAATTTTGATTTTTTCATTTCATCTGTTGCATCATTTTCTAAGCTTTAAAATAACACCTTATTTGTTGAGATTGATCAAGGCGATCAAATTTTACAACAGAAAACTGCTGAAAATTCTTATTATTTTCTTTATTTTTTGCTGCCTATTTTCACCTGTATCTTGAAAAGTGTTCTGTTGCACATATTTTTAGGGTATTTTGGTGTTACCTGTATTTTTGTCTTTACTTGATTCTCCTTATAATATTTGTCCATTAATTGTTGTTTTTGTTACTACCAAATCCCACTTATCATGCTTGTACATAAATAGAGAATATGACGAATCAAATTTATTTTGAAACGCTGCAACGGCAATTAGTCCGAATTTTCTCAAGACATTTCGTAATCTAGTAGTCTATGTCTATATCAAATTGTCCAGGTTCAAAATCTCTAATCTATACTTTTGACTTTTGTTATGAATTTAGATTGCCAAATTGCAAGATAATTACGAGGCATGTTTGCAACAACGTTTACCGTACCCGTTCATCCCTGGGCAATTCAAACTCGTGTTCCGCCCTGTGGTTTTCGTTCAGTTTGTAAGATGAACGTTCTTTTGGGGATAGATAGTATATGGTATTAAGGTCAGAATATAAGAAAGGCTTTTTGAATATTCTGCTGTAGGGTGAACGCCTGAATATAAACTGAATATGAAAGTGTGAACTAACTACGCGCAAAATATTACGAAATGAGGACAGGAGGTGTAGTTACGATTATGATATAGCAGACACGCTCCAGTCACTTTCTAATAGAAAGTCATGTATGATTTATATTGCTAAGGGATATATATCCAACCTGATGAGCGAAAGCTAACCACTCGTAACATGTGATGTCTAAACGCTGCATTTAAGATAAAATTTGATGCCTATTTCATGGTCCCCTTCCATGCATGATAGAGCCGACTATTAATATTTACCATCTGTTCCGGTGTTTTCTTCAATCATGATATCAATATAGCGGTGTATCCTTTCCGATTGGATTGATGTTTTTATTAAATAATTCTAAAAAAGATACACATTACACTCTCGTTACAAGTATCTTATTGCTAAGCGTCAACTTTGATCTGTTGTTGATGCGTTTTCTCCTTTCTTTCTATATTTTCTTCGTCTTTCTTTTTTTCAACACTTTGATGGTCTATATCGCTGACACGCAATTACCAACTCTGACCATATTATGTTTGGAGTATGAAAATGTGGTACAATATTCGATTCAAAATATAATACAGATAAAATGATTCAAGTGCGGAGCTGAATTAAAAACTTGAGTGTATAGTTTAAGTAAAAAGTAAAAATCAACGTTACTTGATCAGGCAGGTTATACTATTCCTATTGATAAAGTTATCTTCGTTACTTGATCAGGCAGGTTATACTATTCCTATTGATAAAGTTATCTTAAGTAGAAATTACTATTGATAAAGTTATCTTAAGTAGAAAGCACCAATTCAGTTATGGAGCAATCTTACGGTGTAGATAAGATAGCGATAGCACATAATGATGAAGTAATCTTAACACTTATTGCTAAAGTAAGTTACTTGCGTAAATAGGACCCATCGATGAAATCATCTTACATAATAGGTAAATAAAACTTATTGATTACACTCACTGATTAAGTAACTAATTGACAACTTGATAAAGGCATCTTGAGCATGTTAGATAATATAGATAACATCCTTGACGATACCATATTTTATTTGTGCAGTTAAGGCTGGGGTAGACCTTCAAATGACATAAACCGTTGTTGTACTCTAACTTTCAAACTAATTACATAAACTATATAAAAGTATACATTATTAGAAGCGGATTTTTATCATGAACATGATGATGATATCAGTTTTTGACCGAAAATGTCAATTTTGGCAAAAAATGTCAAAAACCGTATTTTTTGCCCCAAAATTTCTGGAAAGCCTAACTAAAATTTGCATTGGTGAAATTGTGAACTTTTTTGCTTTTTGGAATTTAGAAACAAATGTCTAGGAACGGTTTTCTCAAATTTTGGAGTTTTATCTTAGTTTTTAAGAAAATGACAAAAATAGGTCAAAAAATGCAAAAAATCCCACCGCTGGCACCAAAATGGCAATTTTTGGCCTATTTTTGACAATTTTCCCAAATATAAGATAATAATCAAAAATTTGAGACAACCGTTCTTAGACATTTGTTTCTAAATTCCAAAAAGCAAAAAAGTTTTTTATTTTAAATCAAAAAAAATGTTTTGAGCAAAAATGGTCGGAGGAAAATTAAAATGTTTTTGTAATGCGCGCGTAGCGCGCGAAAAAATTCTGTCAAATCGTCAGCTACGAATTGTTTAAAAACCTTGAAATTTGCGCAAAAATGGCAAATTTCTACTGGAAATTGTAATAATATCTGAAACTTCGCGCGATGCGCGCAAATTTTTGGTCTAACAAGTATGTTTCACCCTTTACACCATTCTTACGCGTGTACCATCTTGACAAAAAATTTAAGCATGACTCTCTTTACTTAACCAGCTTTAGGAGATAAGATTAATATATTCATCTGTAACAACAGTTGTATTCATTTTCAATCATCACTTTGAATATAAAAGAAATATAGACGGAATACTTATTTAAGATTTAAGTTTGCAAGATCTTCAATCCACGTATTCCTTCATTGCCTCTTATTTTGTATATGAATATGAACTACCATCATATGGCCACAGCACTTTTAATCCCAAGAAAGAGCAGAAATACTCCCCATTTTATCTCCTTATCACAATAATCTCTTCCTTTTTGTATACAAGTCTGCCCCGTTTTACAGTCTCGATTCTTTTTTCATTTCCTGTCTCACACTTCCACAAACATCTAAATTCGTTCCATTTAATCACATCAAAGTGTTAAATACGTACATTAACTCCTAATCCCTGAAACACTGCTTTCGCAATCCGGAAGGATATACACATTGGATTTAAAAATGCTCCTGCGTTTAAAAAGTGATTGAGAAAAAATCAAGATAATGCTTCGACTTAATTCGTCATCTTTCAACATACGTACCCGAAAATGCTCAGAAGTTATGAACCTTAAACAAGCTCATACCCTAAACAAAATGTATGTGATTAACTCCCAAATACAATTACTTCCAAGACATTCACAGGTACACTATTAAATAAAGTTCATTACCTTCTAAGAAAGTATGCCACGAATGCGATTTGGTTTGGATTTTACTATATTCAGAAATGGAATATAAATCTGATACTGAAAACTGTTGATAATTACTGAATTTTATTAAAAGCTTACTACTTTACAAATCCAGTCTTTAACAAACATTTGATCCTTTGAATGGATGAAGTGATCACTTTTCTCTTGAAGGCTGTATTGGTTAGTCATGGACCTATGCAGCGAACGCAAAGCGTGAGCGAAGGGCGACAGTATTTGTCGGCCTTCGTCCTCCGCTCACGCTTCGCGTTCGCTGCGAGTTCCATCTAGATGGACTAATATTGGTCGCAAGTTCATTGCAACATATTTATTCCATTAGCATTAGAAGTTCAGTGAGAACATTCTAAATGTTAGGTTAATCTAGTTATTACAAATCAATAAACACATCTGGCTTAATTAAAATAATCAAAAAGCAACGAAATACAGTATTTTTTCTCATCGTAAAGTCAATTGATGTTGAAATACATATCTATAATTGGTGTCACATTGCTCCTTTTGTTAGTTAGTTAACTACTGTCAGAGCTAAATGAGGTAATGGTTTTGGTTTAAGAAATTGCTAATTAAAGAGCGACTAAAACGTTTTCATTATTTAATAAGCATATTAATCTTTCAATTAAAACTACTTAGGAAGCAGTTTTCATGCATATTACATCATTATTAATTTACCACTAATTAAACCCCGTGGCTGAGTATTGACTTGAATTTGGAAAGTACACTTCTTTTGTTTTCATGTGATTAATCAATGTGGTCAATGACGCTCAATGTTATAATTGTCATTTATCAATTCTTTAGAATTTTTTTGTGTAATGTTAATTATCGAATAAATTCGAAGTGTATTGAAAACAATATAATTAGTTAATTTTACATCTAAGTACATAATATCTATTCTTGTTCAAAAACATTTATCATTATTATATTTGTGTATTGAAAACAATATAATTAGTTAATTTTACATCTAAGTACATAATATCTATTCTTGTTCAAAAACATTTATCATTATTATATTTGTGTATTGAAAACAATATAATTAGTTAATTTTACATATAAGTACATCATATCTATTCTAGTTCAAAGACATTTATCATTATTATAATAAATTAAATTTGAAAGTCAACCATACCCACCGAAATATGAATCTATTCAGTGTATAACGGTAACATGTATTTCATTTAATGATTGGCAGATTGGCATTTTGAATAAGACCACTGATAGCTAAGCATTAATGAACCTTCTTAAATGCTTATCACCTTTGAAGCATTAAATTGAGCAAATATCAAACCCATATTGTTACAGATATAGTTTGCATTATGTTTTATAGAATTACAACTTAATTAAAATCACAGCAGGAATCTATTGGATTGCACTTTTAAAATCGCGCTTTTAAGATTTGTATTCAAATTAATTGTACCGCGAAAAAACAAACAAAAGTAAAAGAAGATGCAGAAGAAGGGAAAAAAAAGGATTATGAATTAAACGCGTTTTGAGGAAGGCATAATCATTGAGCTACTGAATTTATATATCATGTTTATATATATCATGACATACCATACCATGACATTATATTATTACATGTACTTTTCACATAAATGTAAATACACTTGCTCATTAACTAAATACAGTCATTTCTGGGCTGGGGAAGGACAAGAATATAAGCCATAAGGCATAAGCCAAAGACCAAAGCTAATAAACAAAAGGATCTCTTGGAAAAGATCACCCCAGCATTTTTCCACTCATACAGAAGTGAAGTTAATTCACCCGAAAAGAGAGAAATTTTAATCGAAAAGAGCGACACGATTTTCTTGAAATTTTACTCTTCTACGATAAGAGAAAATTGATGAATATAACTTACATTTAAATGAAATTAAAAATGATAAATGATAAACTTTTTGTATTTCTATATCTATGTAAATACCTGCTACTTTTCGCTCGTTTCGGTAGAGTGATTCTAACAATTGTCCGAAGAAGTTCATGAAACAGCATGTTCATCAGAACTAAGTACAAAAGTGGTAATCCGTGAATTTTCCGGTAGTTTAGTTGATTTTGTCCGTAACTTGTGTGTTTGTTCAGCTTTTGATAGAAGCTTTGTCCATTTTAAGTTGTTGACTTTAGTGGTTACTTGACACCATGATTGAAATGTGATTCTTATTTCGTTTATTGTTGGACTCCTTATAGCGTTATCGCTTCATTTATGCCTTTAAGAAACATTGTAGCTAATAACAGTTGTAGCTAATCGTGCAAAAACAGTTGAAATATGATTTTAATGCATATTACTTTGAAGCAGAGAATTATGTTTAGACTTGTAACACAAGTATAATTTGCATTTTGTTATTTTGATAATTTTTTCAATTATTTGATCGCTACCTAACATTTAATAAACTACGAGCAATTTTTATTTAAATTCTCTGTTGTTTTATAAAAATAATGACACATACCACGCGAGTCAAAAAAACTGCAATAATTGGATGGAAGCCATATTGTAAGAACAAAAGTAATTTCGAACAAATAATATTAATTTCTACATAGATCATGAATAAAGCTTTCAAAGGGTGAAAGAATGGTGCAAATTGATAAAGGCATTGCGAAGATATCCTTATTTGAATATTATGGTATGAAAACAGTTCTGTCCAAATCAGCATGCCTCGTCAAACGACAGTTCATAACGAGTAAGTACCAATATTGACGTGCATGCGCCTCTTGAATAATAACACCAACCGATTACCTTGTTCCAGTGAAAATCTCCTCTTAATCTATTAATTTACATATAAAAGATAATTTAGGTGGTCTTTCCAAGTGCAAAATGACACGTTTGGGGGTATTGTCTTAGAAGGGAGAGCTTATCAATCAGTCACTGATTAAAATGCCTCAAGATCAGTTCACAAACGAGCAACGTGCTCTTATTGCTGAGGTTTATTTTACAACCAAATCTCATGCAGAAGTGAAACGGAGATTCCTGGGTGCATTTTCCCTATCGGGTGTACCATGTGCATCTACCATCAATGAATTCAGGCGAAATTCAAAAGAAAATGAACAGTCCATAAACTAAATAAAGAGAAATCTTGAAGACCGCGAATGGCAAGAAGCAGGAGAAACGTCAACCGCGTTCGTCAGGCAAGGGATCCCGAAGTGAGCTCGCAAAGAAATCCTCTGCCACATGTGTCCCAGTCCACGTTCAACCTAATATTGAATATTCAGGGCCACCAAGCTCAAACGGCCCTTTTCAACGTACCCAAACCAAAGAGAAAAGAGTATGTCATAATTGTGTCCTACGTATTGAATAAAACATATGCACGACAGTTGGACAGAACTGTTTTTATGCCTTCCTATTCAAATAAGTGTATCTCTATGACGCCTTTATCAATTTTCCCCATTCTTTCACCATTTTAAAGGTGAATCTGTGATCTATTTAGATATATACATTTTATGTTCATGGTATCTCTTGTTCTTAAAATATGGCTTTTATTTAACTATTGCAGTTTTTTTGACTCACTCGGTATAATACATGTGATTGAATAGCCTAGTGATTGCTATGCACATCTATCTGAATTTTGTAGCTATGTTTTGTTTCAACCATAAGGATACTTCATTTATTCTTTTAACGATTTATAACAATTTTTAAGTAACTGATAACTATTCTACATATGATAGAACAACTGTAAATGACCCAAACCTGATTCAAACGTTTCTGATATGTTCAGTGAACTGTTGACACCCTGGTGTTGATACATGTGTCACGCCGCGGCAAAAGGGTGCAGTTGTCGGCTCCTACATGTTGCTCATTGTAGCATATCTGATGCATACAAATAGCATACATCAGATATGCTACAAGGAGCAACATGTACGAGCCGACAACTACACCCTTTTGCCGCGGCGGTCCACATATATTTTTGTGGTGTAATGAAAATGATGGATATAAATCCACCTGCCGCTCTCGAACCATAATTACTTGTGTTTTCCTTCCTTTTCTTATTTCCAACTACTCACTATATAAATGTAACTTGTTAGAAAGCGTCTTAAACATAATTAGCAGGTGATAATACTCACCAAATTTTGGTTTAACACCCGCCCAGACTCTGATAACAAATTATATTTTGAAAGAAATCAATTGCAACAATAGACGTAACTGTTAAGAACCGTACAAACATGTTATTTTAGCTATATGAGCCGTGACCTTTTTAATGATGATGAACTTGTATACATGCGATAATATTATCAATCATTGTCAATGAATGATTCCAATAAAAACAAATTAAGGCACGTGTAACACCCGCTAATTACCGCTATTGGTTTTACACTTAACAAATATTATAAAGAATATTTTGATTGTTTCTTATTGGTAAATACACCAAAAATGCATAATAAGCATATTAAGAACGGGCGAATTAAGATGATAAGGTAACAATATTGCACCCGCCTTTTGTGTTTATGAAATCAAGCAAGAAATATAACTTGCCATTTTACCATAAAGAATAACATCAAGTGACAGCTTACTTTTAGCATGTTTAGTTGACCAATAAAATATTGTCGTGTTAAACCTTCAAAATTAACAGTATATTCGAAGAGTGAAAGGCGGTGAAGCACATGTTTCTTATGTTCAGAACGTTTATTTACTAATCTTATTTTGTTTGTATGGATATTTCAAAATTAACAAAAATCAATTTATTGCAATGGTTTCCCAACTACTTTCCATTCAATACTAGCTTAAGTGCATATTATATCTGACACGAAACCAACCACCAATAGAAATAGTACCAACACATTTGAAATATTCGCAGATTCATATTTCGAAATGAAGAAACTAAATTTATGAAAGTTTTTCCATCTACTTTCTAATCATGACTTAGCTTAAGTTTATACTCCTGAGACGAAACCAATCACCACTAGAAACATAACCAACGAAATTGTACTCTGCAGATGCAAACTCAGATTCAAAAATTAACATCTGGCACCCAAAAATGATAATAATTTTACTTAAGCCCTAAATGTTGACATGTATCCCTTGACTAAAGCAACATTGACCACGGCTTATTTCAGAACAGATCTGTGTATGTTTCGTTAATATCGGGTTGAAATTCTTTATATATACGCATAGAATTCAACAATGTCTCGCCCTCCATAATCCTTTAGAAATCCAATTATACCAAGCGTATTATAATTAAAATCAAAGACACGTCTGGAAAAACCAGTTACATCATACAGTGGAACAGGCCTTTTTTTTCTTATTTTAAATGACTATAGTATTATTATGTTACCCAGTACAAGTTCGATATTTTAAAAATATATTAGCCAATGGCAGCCCCTTATATGCTGAAAATTTCAAGTTTATTGGTTTACTAGAAGCTGAGATAGCTTTCACATGAACGCTTGTTTTGTTATGTTGGTCGAAAGTAGGATATTGCTAACAAGGCCAAATATTAAGCCAATCAATGGCGCGTTTATAGAACGTGTCAACTGAATGATCAAGTACTTTAAACACACTCTATTGATTTCGTGTAATGGGTGTATGAATGGTGTTGTGAGCAATGCTAAACCATTGGGTAACCAATGGTCTGGAAAATACAATAGCTGTAAATTGCTAATAGAATACAAGTGCCTTTAAAATTAAGCCATAATTAATCAAGAAAATTAGTCCATTATTAAGAAACATTAATTTTATCCGATTTGTTGTTTTATTTCCAGATAAAATTTTACAGAAGTTATCTATAACTATAGATTGTAAAAAATATAGGTATTTATAGATTTCCTTGGTTTTTGTTTCAAATATGCTAATTATATGTAAATGATGATATTCAAAATTAAAATTTTAAACATAATTTACATCTTCTAAGTGTAATGGTGAAAATATTATGCAAGAAAAAGAGTTTCATTGAAATACAAACGAGTAGTTTATATTTTAGCATTGACCAGTAGGTTAGGAAAAATAAGGCATGTTCCACTGTAACATGGCGAGCTTGTTTTGAGGAAACTAAAACTTTACCCATGAATGTCCTTTTAAATTCAACAATAATCAAAATTATAAATAAATACTAGATATAAAAAAATGAACAGTTTGTTAATTGATTAATGCGTCATATTAATTGCATCAGACTTTCAAGCACGGATAAGTCACTTGTTATTGTTTAAGCCTTTGTAATTGTTAATGACATTTTCGCAAATTGCAGTTAAATTTCGATCAACCCGCTTAATTATTGACGATTTTCTAGCTAAATTTATTGATTTATAGATCTAAAAGAATTTTTCTCAATTATGAATACATGAAAGTACCTCAATAATTCCGCTTAAATATCAAAAACCTTTTGTTCATATTAATGATGGTAAATTCCACACCTGTTTATCCGCATAATTATTGTGTCGTTAATTAAAACTTGAACACTAATACCATCATTTTATCAATTAGAACATACTTATGATATCGATAAGTTGATTTTAGTTTGCCTGTCATCAATAACGATCAATGTCGTTGAAAATGTGACATTTTAAGACCCATTTTTCATCATTTGTTAATTAGAGCATAATCGTCACATCAATAAATTTCAATTAAAGAAATTGGAAATATGTTTTACTCTAATTCTGCGTATTCACCAAATCATCCGTAATCTTAAATGCTATTTTCTTGGTAAATACAGGGTGTCCACGAATGATTTACACCCGAATATCATTCTACACCCGAATATCCGATTTGCTTGAGCAGTGGGTAATGTAATGGGTCAAATCTGGTTAATCTTCAAGTTACACATGACTTTCGATTTCTGAGGTATGTTGAATTTTTCAAATCGCATGTTCATGTGGAAAGTTATAGAGATTTTCCCAAACAGGGTATATTTTGCGAATTGTAAATTTGTAATCAGAGAAATGGTTGAACTTAAACATTCTATTAAAACTGACTACACTGACACCCTTTAAAACATGAAATACAATTTAGGTTTTATTGATTGACTGGGATGGATATAAAGGATGTCCTTGAGAAAGAAATTACGATTTTGGTTACGGTTGAACAGCATTACAATGACCAGTACAAATGTAAGATGTTACGTGCCTAAGGGAAACTCACCAAGAAACTTTACATTTACATTTGACATTGCTATTTACGACAACCGGAAGTTAGTTTAAATGGGTATTATGGGTAACAACTCAATATTAGGACCAGTATTTGTCGACGAAACTCCAACGCGAGGTAGTATGTTGACAATCCGCTTCTGTATATTTAAATGTAATTTATGCAATCAGTTTGAGAGTTTATGCCATTTGAAGGTCTACCCCAGCCTTAACAGCCTGTTGATGACATGATTGTTTCCATCTTTACTTGTTCATCACTCAGCTGACGACATCAAATGTTGCCTTTTTTGAAATCAACCAATGATACAACATCTATATTGGACACGTTTTCAGATCTACCTCTTATTGTAATTGTATGCCCCTTTCATTGTTTTAGCCAGGTGCAGAGCACAGATTTACGAATGCTCTTTTTATGGGCGTGGGAACAGAGAAACGAATGACTTTAATGTGATTGCAGTTTTAAGTAACACCATTTATGTGTGGTGCTCTGGCATAATGAGCGGAAAGTCGCGATTTTCAAAATTGAGTTTATGTTATATTTTAATTCTCTATCATCTCAGCTTTCCAATGATATATAATATGTCATACTTTCTTTCTACAATTTTCATTTAGAGATCGAAATATAAAACAGTCCACTCAAAATCTGGCAGTAAAAGATT
>JXSR01S044334.1:174377-187982 GCA_000969725.1 Ophiothrix spiculata | reverse complement strand
TATAGATGCATTGCCAATGGTAATACTGATGTCATTGCAGTTGTTTTGAGCAAAACGAGATCGCACGTGAAGAAGCTCGGTTTTATCATCATTGAGCATGAGTTTATTGACAGTCATCCAGGAACGTATTTCTTCGATGCACTTTTCAATCCTATCAATTTGTCTGTGACGATTTTGCGGCTTAATGACGACATAAATTTGGGTATCGTCAGCATAGGACACACTTGAAAGGCCATGTTTGTCAATGATTTCTTCAATAGGGGCAGAATAAATTGAGAACAGTTCAGGACCAACAACTGATCCTTGAGGAACTCCACAATCGAGAAAAGTTGGGCTTGAAATGTCATCGTCAATGATAACGGACTGTTTACGGTTCTCCAAGTACGTTGAAAACCATCTGTGAGCAGTTCCAGTCACACCATACCTTGTACTGAGACGTTCGAGCAAGATTTTGTGGTCCACTGTGTCGAACGCAGCAGATAGATCGAGCAACAAAAACAGGACACAACGTTTTTAAAATTCAAAGAAGTTACGAGAGATAACCGAGTAGCTCCAGCCGAAACCTAATTTGTATTCAGATACAGAAAACAGCGTTACAAATTTGATGAGCTTTAACTCTAGTAAAACAAAATGATTAAGTGTAAGTTTTAATTACGACGGGGATTATGTCAACCTGTTCAGCTCGTGTTACATATAGTTAGGGTAAAGGTGTTAGTTGATCAACTGTAACAACTGGTCCCCGAAGTCTAATACAATATCGTCTCCCCCATAAGGCAATGCAACCGGATATAATATCAGGAATATCGGTAACGTGGATACAGGTGGACGACAATATTATGTTATTTTAGAATAATTGCTCAATTTGTCATTCGATCTCTAGAGTCATAACTGCTTCTTTAAGATATTGACGTCAATCTTTTGTACATTAAATGATTGTTATTTTGTCATTTTCATTTATGAAATAAAACGTCGGCTCAAAAGACCTCTCTAGGATAGACTTTGAAAAGCATTTCAAGATATTTAATACGTTTGTTCGCACCTTCCTTGATAACTCTGTGGTCCATAAAGTCCCAAGCAGCACAATTTGAGCAGCAACTTCTGGCATACACGGAATAGATGAATTATTCAAAGATATAATATTGCTCTTTATTTAAAATCAACGCAGCCCAAAGACCTTTGCGTAAGCGTATATGATTCCAATGTCAATCTTGATGAATAGAGATGGCTGATTTATATATATAGATAAGTCGTCTGTAATCTTTGATGACAAAGAAAAGGCATCTGCTGGAATCGTAAGTTAAATAGATATTATTAAGCATCATCAAACCAGAACATAAGAGACAAACAGTCAATTGGCTGTCATGTTTTCCTGACTGCATGTAGCATAAAAGACGCTTTTAAGAGATTATGATACAAAATCAATTTGTTTTATTTGAATACAATAATCGAAGAGGTTATGAAAAAGAAAGGGGAAGTTTAAATGCATTTTTGAAATTTTTGCATTATTTTTTGTTTATGAAAAAATTGAAAGATAGAAAAGGACATTGGTTTTTTGCACCTGAAACCATATGATTGCGTAGGCAAATAGGAAACAAATTTCTGTTTGTAAACCATCAAACAAATATTTATCGTAGCTTTTGTGTTGCATGTTTTGTCTCCGAATCGTGGGCACCAGAATAGGGTCAACCAAAGAACAGGTTTGATATTAATAACGTTAGATTATATAAAGTATTTAGATTTTTAGTTGTTAAAAAGATATCTTTTAGTCTGAATTTCTTCCAAACTTGCGACAGACAACTATTTTAGACTATCTATAATCCTGCCGGGTCATTTATGAATTGAACCTAAGGATAAGATTTAACAAATATTTTTTTTCAGATTTATAATATTTATGCTTTTTTCAAAAACATGCAAAGTTTTATTACAAAAAGCTTGCTTAAATATGAAACGTGTACATTTTCTGAGAACCATTCACTTAAATACATAGCTTCCTGATATTTAAAAGGGTTGTCTTGATTTCACATTTAGACATTTAGCTTTGCTCCATGACATTTGCACTTACAAATTTTAATCCCTATAACATATTCTTTGCAAATATGCAAAAAAGTAAATATTGACTAGAGACCGACTTTACAGTTCCATTATGAGGTACACTCTCATATAATGATAATAATTGCGTCATGAAAGGTAACACGGATCAATTTGCCACACCTTTAAAACAATCAACGCATGTGACATACGTATATTGCGATTTCTGACATATTCGACACATGCATGACAGTATCGAATTTACGTGAGACACAAATCGTGCTTACAAAGCGAAACATTCACGGAGTTGAAAACGGTATTTAAAGGCCGGTTAATAGGCAGTATGATCACCTTAGGGAATCTGCAGCATTAGATTTTCACGTTTATGACACGCTAGGGATTACCCTAATAGTCAAAGCAATAAATAAATGATATTTTGAAGTTGCCTCCTCGTTAAGTTATCATGCATGACCAAGTGATTCAGACAGGCAGAGCGCTCTCAAGAAAGAGACATTTATTCTTAATGTTCTGAGCGATTGGTCATTTGGCAACATTACGTTTGCAAACTTTCAATTTTGTAAAATGTGTAAAAGTTTGTAAAAAGATAACCAAGTAGTTCCAGCCGGAAGATACAGAAAACAGGCTTAAAAATCTTTTGAGTTTATACTCTATTATAAATAATTAAGTGTAACGGGTATTGTACCAAACTGTTCAGCCCATGTTACATTTAGTGAGGGTAAAGATGTTAGTTGATAAACTGTAACGACTGGTCCTCGAAGTTCTCTTTTATAAGGCAATCGGATATTTAACTACTATAAGGAATATCGGTAAAACGGATAAAAGTGGACAAAATGTTCAGTTATTTCAGAATAATCGTTCAATTTGTAACTTGGTCTCCAGTTACGACTCTAGTCTTTTGTACATTAAATGATTGGTGGTTTTTTTTTTCAATATCATTTTATTGTTAATGTTACGTTTTATGATGATGTAATGTCTGTGTAATTTTATGATATTAAAGTAAAATTTGATTTGATTTGATCCAATTACGACAGATGATATATAACTAACGACAGGCGAAAAAGCGCTTGTATTGCGACTGGTCACTTGTGAAATTAGATCCAATTAAATTTGTAGTCTTTCATGTTAGAATAGACAGTAAAAGCTCACCACTATCAATAGCACGAAAAATATTTTTTTAAATTTCTTTTAGATGTAACCTTTTTCTTCTTCTGCTTCTTTCCAATTTTTACACTAACCAACCAATGATACACAATATAGGACACATTTCAAGAATTATTTCCGCTATTGTACATCATAATTTTGAAGAGTTTAATCATGAACAGGCATCATGAAACTGAATGTGTTGTGATAGCCCGATTGGTAATCCGAGAACAGTGACAACAATAATAAATGCTTCCAACTTGCTAGACTGAAGTGCAGTAATGGAACACAAAGTGTTTTAAACTTGTCAAGAGTAGAAAAAGGTACATGCAACGATTTCCTCTGAGACATTTACCCTCAGCATTTTCCTATATATTTGCCTAATAATAACGAGCTACATTTATTTTCCTCATTATCTTGAAACTTTATCCCACATACATTACAAGACCTGTGCAGGCAAATTGATACTGACTGCATAATCAATTATTCATATCATTGCAAGTTTCTTAAATCATCATGAATAAATGACACCCTTTTCGCCTTGAGCAAGCTCGTCTTACAGTTACACACCCTCAGCTAACACTAAACCGTGCTTATACTATGTATACATTAACTAAGAATTCTTGATGCGAGGGCCAGGAAGGAATCCTTGCGTGATATTGGCTTCTTTTGAGGATGATTCAAAACCAGAGTCAGACTGCACTTTAATGGTTTATTTAGAGAGTGCCAATACAACTGATGGAAATTAATTTAATTTCACTTTTTATGATTATCAATATCATCATAACTGAGTTCTAGTATACAAACAGAAAATATTGCAATTTATCTTTAATTTCAACATCAGTGGTAGTGAAATTTTACAGTGAAACTGGGACACCTTGCTCCAGAAGAGGGGCGGGGCGAAATAACATTCTCAAGTTTTCATGACGTCACTGTCATCTTATGACGTCATCACCAAGAGAAATTTCACAGCAACAACATCAGCTGAGGACGGATGTAGCACATCCGAAAGTACTTCTGAAGGTACGTAAATTACAGTAGTGCAGAAGTTTAATCCATCATCAATTTAGTTTCTACCACTATGTATGAATCTCCACTTTTATATTCATTATTGTTGTTTTCTTTTCTCATCTTCTGACACCGCTCTTTTGAAAAGAGCGGTGTCAGTTACCGATCTTTAATCTTTTGAAAAGAGCGGTGTCAGTGACCGATCTTTAAAAGAGTGGCAAATTTCACTCCCTTAAATAGTTAATTTTAACTCTATAAGAGTGACATTTCACTCTTTAAGAGTGAAACCCCGTTCGATTTCGAAAAGAGAGAAATGTCCCTCTTTTGGAGTGAAAAAAAAATCACTCTAAGAAAGAGTGACCGCTCACTCTTTTGTTTTAAGAGTGTACAGTTATGAGGTATAGTCTCATACATGGCGTTGTCCAGGTGTAGCAGGAATGTAAGTTCCCCCGTTCTAATTGTCAGGGTTGTATAGTAAGGTATAGGCTTACAACTCTCACGCAACATTAGCTTCACGCTTTATTCCGTTATGGTCTATGGAAGCCAGACTACCATTTCAGGGGGACTTCGATTACTTTCACACCGGTCCTCGATTTAAAATGATCGCATCAATTTGCCACACCTTTAAACAGTATCGACATTACGCGACACTCGAATGTCAAAATCGTGCTCGCAAAGCGAAGTATTCACGGAGTTGAAAACAGTATTTAAAGGCCGGTTAATAGGCAGTACGATCACCTTAGGGAATCTGCAGCATTAGATTTTCACGTTTATGACACGCAAGGGATTACTCTAATAGTTAAAGCAATAAATAAATGAGTATTTTGAAGCTGACTTTTCGTTAAGTTATCATGCATGAGTAGGCGATTTAGATAGGCAGGGCGCTCACCAGCTAAGAAACATTTATATTTAATGTTGCATTGAGTGTTTAGCCATTTAAAAAATTACGTCTACAAACGATGTTGCAAACGATAGTAAAATAATAATTTGAAATTCATTAGCATGATCAATTAGGACCGAGATGGACGAGTAGGAGGCAGGAGAAATAAAAGAAGAGGAGGAACTTCCTCGACATAAAACGACCTGTAATACCCCAGATTTGATTCAGGAAGTTCAAAGTAGGTAATCAAAAGTTAGAATGAGGAGAAGTTACAATGAAAATATCCATAACTATAATTTAATCCCTGAAATACTATATTTGTTCGTCATAATAAACATATCGGCCCGTATTCCAGAAAGATGTTTAGCTAAACCATTGTTTAACTGAGCATTAACTGTCCAGGAATGATACGCATCATTGCAGTTTTTAAGCAGAACAGTTCAATGCTGTTGACGAACAGTTCGTGCTGTTGACGAGAAATAAAACCTTGATTTAGCTAAACACCTTTCTGGAATACGGGCCATGATGTTTATAATTGAGAACTGGTAGTATAATGAATAAGTTTTGTTTGCTTCGGACTTTACCACTATAAGCATTCAGCTTAATTATTGAACTATAGTTAACAATAAAACAGGACACAACGTTTTTAAAATTCAAAGAAGTTACGAGAGATAACCGAGTAGCTCCAGCCGAAACCTAATTTGTTTTCAGATATAGAAAACAGCGTTACAAATTTCATGAGCTTTAACTCTAGTAAAACAAAATGATTAAGTGTAAGTTTTAATTACGACGGGGATTGTGCCAACCTGTTCAGCTCGTGTTACATAGAGTTAGGGTAAAGGTGTTAGTTGATCAACTGTAACGACTGGTCCCCGAAGTCTAATACAATATCGTCTCCCCCATAAGGCAATGCAACCGGATATAATGTTTCTACTAAGAGGAATATCGGTAACGTGGATACAGGTGGACGACAATATTAAGTTTTTTATTATGTTATTTTAGAATAATTGCTCAATTTGTCATTCAATCTCTAGAGTCATAACGGCTTTTTAAAGATATTGACGTCGATCTTTTGTACATGAAATGATTATTATTTTGTCATTTTTATTTATGATATAAAACGTCGGCTCTAAAAACTTCTCCAGGGCAGACCGTGAAAAGTATTTCAAGATATATAATCCGGTTGTTCGCACTTTCATTGATAACTCTGTGGTCCATAAAGTTCCAAGCAGCACTATTTGAGTAGTAACTTCTGGCATACACGGAATGGATGAATTATTCAAATATATAATATTGCCCTTTATTTTGAATTAACGCAGCCCAAAGATCTTTGCGTAAGCGTATATGGTTTCAATGTCAATCTTGATGAATAGAAATAGCTGATTTAGATAAGTCGTCTGCAATCTTTGATGACAAAGTAAAGGCATCTGCTGGAATCGTAAGTTAAATCGATATTATTAAGCATCATCAAACCAGAACATAAGAGACAAACAGTCAATAGGCTGTCATATTTTCCTGACTGTATGCAGCATAAAAGACGCTTTGAAGAGATCTTGATACAAAATCAATTTGCTTTATTTGAATTCAATAATCGATGAGTTTATGAAAAAGATAGGGGAAGTTTAAAATGCATTTGTGAAATTTTTGTATTATTTTTTGTTTATGAAAAACTTGAAAGATAGAAAAAGACATTGGTTTTTTGCACCTGTAACCATATGATTGCGTAGGTAAATAGGAAACAAATTTCTGTTTGTAAACATTTGTGTGTATCGTTATAGCTTTATATCCTTGTACCTATGTTCAGTTCATCTATCTCCCAACTTTAGATATATATAGTATATTAGATAGATGGTTGCAGCAGGAATGCTCCTGAACTATGGGTTGTCTCTTATAATACTGTTTATATGTTTGTGTTGTACCGGAACCTTCTGCCACGGTATTTGGTTATTAAAACTCTCGGTTTATCTGAGAGGCCGAATAGCTCAGTGGTAGAGCGCTCGCGCTGCAAGCGAGAGGTCCCGGGTTCGAGTCCCTGTTCGGCCAGGATTTTTTTCTAATTATATGAAATCCTGGCCTGTTTGTGATTTGTCTTATTGTTATTAATGTTCTAGTGTACGATGCGTATTTCTCCATTTCTTTATCATCAAACAAATGCTTATCGTAGCTTTTTTGTTGCATGTTTTGTCTCCGAATCGTGGGCACCAGAATAGGGTCAACCAAAGAACAGGTTTGATATTAATAACGTTAGATTATATAAAGTATTTAGATTTTTAGTTGTTAAAAAGATATCTTTTAGTCTGAATTTCTTCCAAACTTGCGATAGACAACTACCTGCCGGGTCATTTATGAATTGGACCTAAAGATAAGATTTAACAAAGATTTTTTTTTTTCAGATTTATAATATTTATGCTTTTTTCAAAAACATGCAAAGTTTTATTTCAAAAAGCTTGCTAAAATATGAAAACGTGTACATTTTCTGAGAACCATTCACTTAAATACATAGCTTCCTGATATTTAAAAGGGTTGTCTTGATTTCACATTTAGACATTTAGCTTTGCTCCATGACATTTGCACTTACAAATTTTAATCCCTATGACATATTCTTTGCAAATATGCAAAAAAGTAAATATTGTCCAGAGACCGACTTTACAGTTCAATAATGAGGTACACTCTCATATAATGATGACGTTGTCCCAGTCCCCGACTGAAAATAATTGCGCCATGAAAGTTAACACGGATCAATTTGCCACACCTTTAAACAATCAACGCATGTGACATATATTGCGATTTCTGACATATTCGACACATGCATGACAGTATCGAATTTACGTGACACTCAAATCGTGCTTACAAAGCGAAACATTCGCGGAGTTGAAAACGGTATTTAAAGGCCGGTTATTAATAGGCAGTATGATCACCTTAGGGAATCTGTAGCATTAGATTTTCACGTTTATGACACGCAAGGGATTACCCTTATAGTCGAAGCAATAAATAAATGATATTTGAAAGAGAAGCTTCCAGGGCGGTGTAGTACCCTCTATACATCTATACATAATGCTAACGAGATATATACTCATATGCAAATAATGTAATGAAAGACCGTAATAATTGCTAGCTAATATATAAAGACAGTGAACTTATAATCCCAATATCAGTTAGAAATATATGGATTCTCTATAGCAAATACCTAAATGTTTCAAGTGGTTCACTTTTAATGAAAAATGAAATACCTATAAAATTTATATCCAATTACCAGTGATGATTAAACCAATGACCATGATGACAGGCGGAAAAGCGTCAGTATTGCGACTGGTTACATGTGAAATTAGATCCCATTAAATGTGTAGTCTTTCATGTTAGAATAGACAGTAAAAGCTTACCACTATCAATAACACGAAAAATATTTTTAAAAATTTCTATTAGATGTAACCTTTTTCTTCTTCTTCTAATTTGTACATTAACCAACCAATGATACTCAATATAGGACCCATTTTAATAATTATTTCCGCTTTGTGCATCATAATTTTGAAGAGTTTAATCATGATCAGGCTGTGAAGGTTGTCACCTGAATGTGTTGTGATAGTCCGATTGGTAGTCCGAGAACAGTGACAACAATAGAAAATGCTTCCAATTTGCTAGACTGAAGTACAGTAATGGAGAACAAAATGTTTTAAACTTGTCAAGAGTAGAAAAAGTACATGCAACGATTTCCTCTAAGACATTTACCCTAAGCATTTTCCTATATATTTGCATTAATAACGAGCTACATTTATTTTCCTCATTATCTTGAAACTTTATCCCGCACACATTACAAGACCAGTACAGGCAAATTGGTACTGACTGCATAATCAATTATTCATATCATTGCAAGTTTCTTAAATCATCATGAATAAACGACACCCTTTTCGCCTTGAGCAAGCTCGTCTTACAGTAACACACCCTCAGCTAACACTAAACCGTGCTTATACATTAGCTAAGAATTCTTGATGCGAGGGCCAGGAAGGAATCAAAGCGTGGTATTGGCTTCTTCTGAAGATGATTCAAAACCATAGTCAGACTGCACTTAATGGTTTTTCAAAGAGTGCCAATAAAACTAATGCAAATTAATTTAATTTCCCTTTTTATGGTTATCAATATCGTATTGTAATTATTTATCTTTAATTTCAAAATCGATGGTAGTGAATTTTTACAGTGAAACTGTTATATTTCACTAGAACCATTTTATTGCCCAATTCCATTATTGCTGTTTTGTTTTCTCAACTTAATAATGTAAATGGCATGCATCGTTTTTTTTTAAATGTCATGTCCAATTTTAAGAGCAACCAACAACCGACATTTTTTCCGATCTATAATATTTATACTTTCTTTAAAACACACGCGAAGTTTTATTTTAAAAAGGTTGGCTAAAATATATTCATTGAAATACATAGCTTCTTGATGTTTGAAAATGTTTTCCTTGTTTCATCTTTCGTTTCGCTCCATGACAACCTCCACTTGGATGTCGAATGAAGTATATTTGTCATTTTGATTCCTAATTCTTTGCAAATGTGAAAAAGTAGAATGACCAGAGACTGACTTTACAGTTATGAGGTACAGTCTCATATATGGCGTTATCTCGGTCCTCGACTTAAAATGATCACGTCATGAAAGGTAGCTCGAGTCAATTTGCCACACCTTAAATCAATCAACGTATGTAACATATATTGTGATCCGTAACATATTCGACATGTGCATGACAGTATCGAAATTACGTGGCACTCAAATGTCAAATCATGCTCAAAAGTGAAGCCCGGGAAGCGAAGTACTCACGGAGTTGATAACAGTATTTAAAGGCCGGTTAATAGGCAGTATGATCACCTTAGGGAATCTGTAGCATTAGATTTTCACGTTTATGACACGCAAGGGATTACTCTAATAGTTGAAGCAATAAATAAATGATTATTTTGAAGCTGACTTCTCGTTAAGTTATCATGCATGAGAAGGCGATTCAGATAGGCAGGGTGCTCACCAGCCTAGAAATATTTATGTTGCATTGAGTGATTGGCCATTTGAAAATTACGTTTACTAACGATGTTGCAAATGATAGTAAAAAAATGATTTGAAATCCATTAGCATGATCAATTAGTACCGAGATGGACGAGGAGGAGGCAAGAGAAATAAAAGAAGAGGAGAAAATCCCTCGACATAAAACGACCTGTAATACCCCAGATTTGATTCAGGAAGTTCAAAGTAGGTAATCAAAAGTTAGAATGAGGGGAAGTTACAATGAAAATATCCAATACTATATTTCAATCCCTGAAATATTATATTTGTTCGTCATTATAATTGAGAACTGCCAGTATTATGAATAAGTTTTGTTTGCTTCAGACTTTACCACTACAAGTATTCAGACCGAATTATTCAACTAGTTAACAATAAAACAGGACACAACGTTTTAAAAATTCAAAGAAGTTACGAGAAACAACCGAGTAGCTTCAGCCGAAACCTAATTTGTATTCAAATACAGAAAACAGCGTCACAAATTTCATGAGCTTCAACTTTAGTAAAACAAAATGATTAAGTGTAAGTTTTAATTACGACGGGGATTGTGTCAAACTGTTCAGCTCGTGTTACATAGAGTTAGGGTAAAGGTGTTAGTTGATCAACTGTAACGACTGGTCCCCGAAGTCTAATACAATATCGTCTCCCCCATAAGGCATTGCAACCGGATATAATGTTTCTACTTAGAGAAATATCGGTAACATGGATACAGGTGGACGACAATATTTTGTTATTTTAGAATAATTGCTCAATTTGTCATTCGATCTCTAGAGTCATAACTGCTTCTTTAAGATATTGACGTCGATCTTTTGTACATAAAATGATTGTTATTTTGTCATTTTTTTTTATATGATATAAAACGTCGGCTCACAAGATTTCTCCAGGATATCCTTTGAAAAACATTTCAATATATTTTATACGTTTATTTGCACCTTCCTTGATAACTCTGCGGTCCATAAAGTCCCAAGCAGCACTTGTTGAGCAGTTCTTCTGGCATACATGGAATGGATGAATTAGTCAAATATATAATATTGCTCTATAAACGAAAATTAACGCAGCCCAAAGATCTTTGCGTTAGCGTATATGATTTCAATGTCAATCTTGATGAATAGAAATAGCTGATTTAGATAAGTCGTCTGCAATCTTTGATGACATAGTAAAGGCATCTGCTGGAATCGTAAGTTAGATAGATATCATTAAGCATCATCAAACCAGAACATAAGAGACAAACAGTCAATAGGCTGTCATATTTTCCTGACTGCATGTAGCATAAAAGACGCTTTGAAGAGATCTTGATACAAAATCAATTTGTTTTTATATGAATACAATAATCGAAGAGGTTTTGAAAAAGAAAGAGGAAGTTCAAAATGCATTTCTGAAATTTTTGTATTATTTTTTGTTTATGAAAAATTGAAAGATAGAAACAGACAATGATTTTTTGCACCTGTAACTATGGGATTGGCTAGGCAAATAGGAAACAACATTTCTGTTTGTAAAACAACAAACAAATATCTTTTAGTAGCTTTTTTGTTGTATTTTGTTTTTGAGTCGTGGGCTATATTAATATAGCTAGATTATATACAGCATTTATATTTTTAGTTGGTAAAAAGACATGTTTTAGTCCGAATTTCAGGTGGTCTTCCTAACTTGCAATAGACAACTATTTTAGACTATATATAGCCCTGCCATTTATGAATTGGATAAGATAAGATAAGATTTAACCGAGATTATTTCAGATTTATAATATTTTTGCTTTCTTCAAAAAACATGCAAGTTTTATTTAAAAAAGCTCGATAAAATATGAAAACGTGTACACTTTCTTAG
This sequence comes from Ophiothrix spiculata, assembly GCA_000969725.1. Taxonomy (NCBI): domain Eukaryota; kingdom Metazoa; phylum Echinodermata; class Ophiuroidea; order Amphilepidida; family Ophiotrichidae; genus Ophiothrix; species Ophiothrix spiculata. The sequence continues at coordinate 176,041 of JXSR01S044334.1, read as the reverse complement.
AACCATTCACTTTAATACATAGCTTCCTGATGTACCGTGCGAGTCAAAAAAACTGAAATAATTAGATGGAAGCCATATTGTAAGAACAAAAGTAATTTCGAACAAATAATATTAATTTCTAAATAGGTCATGTATTAAGCTTTCAAACGGTGAAAGAATGGTGAAAATTGATAAAGGCATTGCGAAGATATCCTTATTTGAATAATATGGCATGAAAACAGTTCTGTGGTCAAAATGAGCATGCCTCGTCAAACGAGTAAGTACCAATATTGAATTGAATTTCTTGCCAACACCTCTTGAATATAACACAAACCGATTACCTTGCTCCGGTGAAATTCTCCTTTTATTCTATGAATTTACATATAAGTGCAAAACGACATGTTTGGGGGTACTGTCTTAGAAGGGAGAGCTTATCAATCAGTCACTTTTTTAAAATGCCTCAAGCTATGTTCACAAACGAGCAATGTGCTCTTATTGCTGAGGTTTATTTTACCACCAAATCTCATGCAGAAGTGAAACAGAGATTCAGGGGTGCATTCCTCCAATTGCGTGTAACATGTGCATCCGCCATCTATAGAATTCAGGCGAAATTCAAAAGAACAGGAACAGTCCACAACCTAAACAAAGAGAGATCTGGAAGACCGCAAACGGCAAGAAGCAGGAGAAACGTCGACCGTGTTCGTCAGACATTGACAAGGGATCCAGAAGTGAGCTCGCAACGAAATCTCGTGTCTCAATCCACGTTCAACTTTCAATACTGAATATTCAGGGCAACCGGCTTAAACGGCCCTTTTCAAGGCACCCAAAAACAAAAGAGAAAAGATAGTGTCTTAATTGTGTCCTCCATAAATAAAACATATGCAGGACAGTTGAACAGAACTGTTTTAATGTCTTCCTATTCAAATAAGTGTATCTCTATAACGCCTTTATCAATTTTCCCCATTCTGTCACCATTTCAAAGGTAAATCTATGATCTATTTAGATACATACATTTCATGTTCATGATATCTCTTGTTCTTAAAATATGGCTTTCATTTAACTATTGCAGTTTTTTTTACTCACTCGGTATGAAAGGGTTTTCTTGATTTCACATTTAGACATTTAGCTTTGCTCCATGACATTTGCACTTAGAAATTTTAAATATGTAAAAAAGTAAAAATTGACCAGAGACAGATTTTACAGTTCAATTATGAGGTACACTCTCATTTAATGATGACATTGTCCCAGTCCCCAGCTGAAAATAATTGCGTCATGAAAGGTAACCCGAATCAATTTGCCACACCTTTAAAACAATCAACGCATGTGACATATATTGCGATTTCTGACTGACATATTCGACACATGCATGACAGTATCGCATTTATATACGTGACACTCAAATTGTGCTTACAAAGCGAATCAGTCACGGAGTTGAAAACGGTATTTAAAGGCCGGTTAATAGGCAGTATGATCACCTTAGGGAATCTGCAACATTAGATCTTCGCGTTTATGACACGCAAGGGATTACTCTAATAGTTAAAGCAATAAATAATTGATTATTTTGAAGTTGACTTCTCGTTAAGTTATTTTTTTTTTCATATCAATTTATTCCAATATCACACTCAAATACACTGAACAGAGCTTAGAACAAAAAAAAAAATTATACATAAAATACAACAAAGAAT
>JXSR01S044334.1:108106-122250 GCA_000969725.1 Ophiothrix spiculata | reverse complement strand
TGATAGAAAATGACTAAAAGAGATAAAGCAGACATATTTGTCCCCAAATTAGGCTGTTAACAAGCTTTAAATTCAAAATGGCGCCTGTATTGAGATCCAAAATGGCCGCGTAAATATGTTTTATTGTGCTTAAAATGGATTAAACGACTTTAAAACAGTATCAAACACACTATATTTTTCAATATATTTGATGGACAATGGTTTTGAGAGTTACAAGAGACACATTTGCCCCCAAATTAGGCTATTAAGAAGTTTACAATTCCAAATGGTGCCTGTAGTGAGATTCAAAATGGCCGCCAAAGTATGTTTTATTGCGTTAAAATGGGTTAAACACCTTTAAAACAGTATTAAATACATTAAATTTGTCAAGATAGTTGATGGAAAATGGTTTTGAGAGTTATAACACATATATTTCTCCACAAATTAGGTTGTTAATATGTTTAAAATCCAAAATACAGTGTGTTTGATACTGTTTTAAAGTTATTTAACCCATTTTAGCGCATTAAAGTGTATTTTGGCGGCCATTATGGTTCTCAGTACGGGCACCTTTTGGGATTTCAAGCTTGCTAAGAGCCTAATTTGGGGGAAGAAATATCCCTTGTAACTCTTAAAACCAGTTTCCATCAAATATCTTGAAAAATATAGTGACGGTGTTTGACTCTGTTCTAAAGTCGTCTAACCCATTTTAGCGCAATAAAACATATTTTGGCGGCCATTTTTGGTCTCTGTACAGGAACCATCTCGGATATTAAGCTTGTTAACCGCCTAATTTGGGACAAATATATATATTGAAACTCTCAAAACAACTTTCCATCAAGTATCTTGAAACATATGTTGTGTTTAATGCTGTTTAAAAATCTGTAACCCATTTTTAGCGCATTGAAATATGTTTTGGCGGCCATTTTGGATCTCAGTAAAGGCGCTATTTGGAATTTTAAGCTTGTTAACAGTCTAATTTATGGACAAATACATCTGTTGTAACTCTCAAAGTCATTTTCTATGAAATATTTTGAACATATAGTGTGTTTGATGCTGTTTTAATTTACTTTTGACCCATTTCGGGGCATGAAAAACTATTTTGGCAGCCATTTTGGACCCCATTATGGGCGCCATTTTGGATTTTAAACATGCCAGCAGCCTAATTTGGGGGAAAATATATCTGTTGTAAATCTCAAACCACTTTTTCACCAATTATTTTATACATATGGTGTGTTTAATGCTGTTTTAAATCATTTTTACCAATTTTTGCGCATTAAAACACATGTTGGCGGCCATTTTGGATCTCGGTATTATTGCCATTTTGAATATTAAACATGTTAATATTATAATTAGGGGACAAATTATCTTGTTGTAGCCCTTAATGTCATTTACTGTTGTTTATTTATATTAATTAACATTTCAAAGGATATTTTTGTCAATTTTAGTTAAAATATGCTATTTTGGCAGCCATTTTGGTGGCCATTTTGAATTTGAAACATGCATATGATCTTACTTTAAGCCAAATATGTTTCTTACAGATCCAGAAGCAGTTTCCTTATGAAAAGGTTTGACATAAAGTGGTTTATGAGTTGTTTTAAAACTATTATAATGAAAATATAGCATTTTGGCGGCCATTTTGGACGCCATCTTGGATATGGCGAGTGCAACGGGAAATTTATTTTGTTAACATCTCAAATGTGTTTTAGGACCACCAAACGAAGCTAAAAAAGTTGGTTTGGTAGAGTCCTGTGGGGGGTGCCCGGTAACCCCCCTGTAGATACTCAACTAATGTATCTTAATTAGTTAACAGACTATCAATTTGGTAGTTATTGTTTTAATTAGCCAAAATTTTCCTATCAAACACCTGGACCCATATTCATTGAACACCGCTAACTCCAGTTGGCTGCTAACCTATTGTACACATGTCAAGATTTGACAGGTAGACAACTAGAGTTAGCGGTGTTTCATGAATATTGGCCCAGGTATCTTACTTTCTCTGCTATAGAGAAGAAATATAAAAGATATATGATTAATAAATTTATTTTTCTTTTACTCAAACGTGCTTTATTCATAAATGCTTGGTTAGCATTTTATGCGCACCTTTCAATAATGTAAAAACATAAAAGTGAATGAAAAATAATAAAAAAGTTTGCAATCGTTCATTTTCGAAATTCAAAAAAAAAAATAGAAATAGATGTGAAGTATAACAAAATGTAACTCTGCTGTCTGCGTGTTTGTGTTACTGGTCGTCCACGTACACTACGTGGCGCCCTAGCTATTGCATTATCATTATTTGACAAATACCATTTTTGGGCAACTGAATATCAGTCCATAAAAATTGTAGTTAAATGCTGAAAAACAAACATTCATCTGCCACGGCAAATGAAAAGCAGTCATTTAAAAAAAAGTTTGTAAACCTCTAATGTGAATGTGGATGCAACGGTCTAGGCGTGAGCGGTAAATGACTAACGTGCTGTTGAAGTCCATGTAAAAATAACCGCGGTAACACTGGTGGTCTTTGACCACCAGCCTGTAAGTTGTATAGTCCATCTAGATTAGAGACGATTCCTTGTGTTGGGTGATAATAAAACGGAGGGGCAAACATTCTGTGCATGGAGGCGGTGTAGTTACCAGCTTCAGCGAGGAGTTCAAGACCGACGGCTGTCTGGCGTTTCCATTTGGTTCTGAAATGACAAAAAAATGAATGATTACATTATTATTATTTATAAGGAAAGGACACAGATAAAACTACATGCAAATATTTAGACACGTCTTCATAATTAGTAAGATATCCCCTCAATTCTTGTAAATCTCCAATAAACAAAACGATATCAAGAGCTTGGATACTGTATGGAATAATGTTGTTACGAAATTTAATACAGTAATTACTTATTCTAAAACTCAAAATGACCGAATTATTCCCTCCACAGAAACACGACTTGTTATTCATGAAATCAATGAACATTTGTATTGCAAAGTCTTATAAAGTACGTTACCTAATTTTTATTTGTTCGACCCTGCGCGTTCATTTTATGTATCAATGGCAATAAGCTTATCAATAGCTTATGAAATTCTTTAAGCTTGCAAGGTGCATTAAATTCCAAAGACCCACAAGCGTCTATTTTCAATAGCCATTGTTGGTTTTGAATTATCTACTTGTCAAGAAACTACTCTTGACTTTATTCAAACGTCCAAAGCCGTGTTGCTCTTTTTTATATAGAAAGCAAAAGAGCTTCAATATTAAAAAGAGGACAAGTACTGTAAACCTTTCACGTAGAAACAAACCATCTTAAGAATGATTTTTTAAAAATCTTAGTACAATGTTAACGTAGAAATTATATCAAAAGTATCAAATAATGCCACCAAGTCAATATTCTTAACGGCATATTTTTACGTATACAAGGCTGTTGCTATCTTTAGAAGATAGGCTATATCACATTTGTTGTAGAAAAGAAGAGTCGTAAAATAATGTATTTACACATTGCCCATGATGTGGACAGGCCACTTACTTTTATAATTCCACTTACTTTGTTCAATAGATCAAAATAGATAGATCCATAAATAATAAATATTTTGGTTTGCAGTGTATTCTATACATTGTAATCATGACCAATGTTGAAAGTGGGATATCATAAAATTCAGGTACCCAAGATATAATTCGATTTTTTTTTTAAACATTTTCATTCATAATTTTTCTCATAGTGTAAATAATTTTTGCATGTTATAAAATTTCTAACTGAACGATTTATTTCTGAATTTTTACATTATGTCAAATTATTTTTATCTCACTGTTCGTGCTTACTGACGTGCTGTATTTTGTGTAATTGTTTAAATATTGATCAATTGCATCTTTAGTAAGTTAATATCTACTTGAGATGATGTTAACAACTAAAATATTATTACTAAGTGAAAATAATGGTACAAAAATGATCATTTAGATTGACAATTTACACCATTGTCAAAATTTTACTCCACGAGAAGAATTCTGAATTAAAATGTCTTCAAACTACAAAAATTACTAAGTATATATATCTCGTCCATTAATTTCTAGGCAGATGCCCATTCATCTTTAGCGAGAAAAAAATCTCACATTTATGTACATCAAACTAGCTCAAATTCGCTCCTTATCCTTTAAGGATAGCTCTCGTTATCGAAAATTAATTATTTAAAGCCGTGTGTCATATCGGGCGAAATAATGTTATAATGAAAATCAAACATCAAGAAGAAAGATAGGCATGATATTGAATACTCCAAAGACATGCTTTAATATTTATGAACAAGATATCGGTATAGTAAAACCTAAAGCAGGCGTAATGTTTAAATTGACATGCCATAATTGTAACTCACATTTTCGTGTGAAAGTTCTAATGCTGACTTTTATTTTTTTGCAAAATGTTACATACCAATGTTGTGCTTTGTTTACGGCAGATTAGAGATGTATGTGGTTGATATGAGTATAAGCATATGTCTAAGAAAATTTATGTTAGAGATGATTAAAAATGATTTGATACTGGTTAGTTCAGTAATTCATTTTTTATTAAAATTAGTTTTCAGATAAGGTTATAATCCAATTTCTATTTCAAAATACTTATGCAGTATTGGCTCAGAGTAACATCTGTGATATACTGTTGTTAATGTTAATTAAATAATTTGCCATAATCAACCAAAAACATCCACAGTAAGCATATCTAATAAAGAAGCGCTGCCTGGTGGGATTACTATGGTGTGAAACCCATGAGAACTCGAGATACAATACAGGTTCATAGTACGCCTGTCTCACCATATCATGAGCCTTGCTCGTCAAATTGCTCCCAAAAGATCAAGCGATTTTATTGTCAAAACATGCCCAGACTTAAACTACTCCGAAAGACAAAATAATGCAATTTATCTGAATTAAGAAATTTGACTATTAATATTTAAGTGATTAATTTAGTTTAGACAGTTCCTGGAAAAAGTTTTAAACTGATAATCAATGGATTTCTTTCAAATCAAAGAAATGTAGGTTTCATTGATATCAAACTGTTAGATCCTCACCTTCTATTCTGGTACCATGTCTTGACTTGAGTGTCTGTCAGGTTCAAACTAGCTGCCAATTCCATTCTGTCTTGAACTGAAAGGTACTTCTGTCTCTCAAAATTCCTCTCCAGAGTGTTGAGTTGATGGTCTGTGAATGCTGTACGAGCTTTACGTGCTTTCTTGGATTTACACGAATTGGGACTGTCTCTGCCTGAAGATATTTCACCATCTTTACCTATGTTATGAAGAACAAAATCAAAATAGAGGAGAAGTTGAGAGTTAGAATCAAAATAAGCTTTTATTGCATGCAGCTGGACAAAAATACATCCTTTTTTCAAAGTTGTAAATGTTCAACCCATTTTTATTTCTTATTATGTTGGATTTTTAACAAAACTAGTCCATTTTGGTCATTCTTTACCATCCAGTAGAAAATAATTAGTTCAAAACAAAGAAATTAGAAGTGAAAAAATATTTATCATCAGTATCTGTATATTGAATACCACATATTTATACAGCACATCATATTTCTACTGTAAAAATGACTGTTTTATTTATGTCACACCTTTGCCTTTGTTTCTTTATTTTCCTCTGAGAAACTTGGTTAATAATATTATATTCGAAGCTGGTTAATTTATTTAAGTTATAATTATGTCTGTTCTTTATTTTGAAATATTAATGCTATTATAAAAAAGAATTTAACTTCTTTACTATAAAACACATTTTAAAAGATTAGTGATCAGACAAGTCGAGAAAACATACACAAACATACACATGTACTTAGAAATGTTGAGATATATAAAACCCAGCTTATGTTTATAGGGAACATAGTCGACAGTTGGGCAAAATTCTAAATGTATATTTCATATTTTACATAAAAATATTATTTTCAACCATCAATATTTGTCACACGTTTTGTTGCAAAATATTTTTGTTTAAAAATCTGAACCAAATTGTTCAGTATTTACTAAAGTGCAAAATTTGCCATACCATTTTCCATTTTCACCAAGGTGTTGCATCAACATTTCTAAGTTTCTAAAAACCTCGAAAAGTACTCACCATCTTCAAGATCATCCTCATCACACTCCTCCTCCTCATCATCATGATGCCTCTTGCCTAGCAACGAAGGTGAATGCCTTGAGTTCAACCTCCTGTCTTCATTTGTCAAAGCATCATCCACACTCAGCCTAGATTCAATATCTCCTTTGTACTTCAAATGATCTACACTCGCTGATTTTAACAAGTCAGTTTTTGGTTTTACATTTCCTCCTAAAATGTCTCTGATTAAAAATGATGGTGCTGAAACAGTCTTTGGTGGTTCTACAAAGCTGGTAAGGTGATGATGGTGGTGTTTTTCATTGTTATTGTTTGTAATGCTGTTTGGTGAAATTGCTATTTGATGACGAATAACATTACGTGCTAATTCTTGACTCGCGAAATGATTGTTACGAAAACACAAGTCTATTTCACTGGTTTTTGTTCTGAGCGGTAATTCTGCTGCTGTTGGTGAACAAGGCGAATCTGTTAGTCTGTCATGATCAGCGCTGTGCGGTGGAGTTGTCACTATCAAATGTGGTGGTTGTCTATCAGGCCGATCTACGGCGTCATGCTCACCGTCTCTATCGCGGCTGCTACAGTGTGAGCAATCACTTCGAGCGCCTGGGCTGACGGCTCGCTCAAGCAGTGGAGATTGCTCATCAGGAGGGGATTTGTCCATCGATGTAGCTGTCATTTCGTTGTCAGACATCTATAGTATCCTTGACGTATTTTCTCTTGGGTTCGTTAACGCAGAGAAACCAGGTTCTGGAAGAAATAGAAACAATGTAACACATTTAAAAAAAAAATAGATATCACATGATAAGAAAACATATTGCATTATACATATCGTAAGTTGTTTAAGCGATAATACTGATATTTCTAAAACATTGAATCTTAAGAGTATCCAGGAACTGCTAATCATTTATGATACTAAAATTGAAAAGAAAAAAGCCTTAAAAATTATACTTCATTGACTTATCACAGTTTAAAAGTGGTACCTGTAATGATTAACTCTTTTATACGTTGATGGGTTGTGAACTGAGCCTGTTACAAATAAAACATTCTTTCTTTCTCGTAAAAACTATACTGTAAATTGAAAAATTTCAACTTTAGAAACATAAATTTGAAACATCATTTGTAGCTTTACAAGATACTTACCAAAATTTCAGAGTATATTCCATATATGTTATCCAGAAAAATGTATGATTAATTAAAGCTAGGTAACCACGTTTGTTAAATATATGAAGATCCCGAATATGTGTAAGAAAAAGAAGAGCCACAGCAAATCAACAGGCAACGTGCTCCGACAAGTACCGAGTGAAGAGTGATCACAAACGGAGACAATCTATCCAGTTATAATAATAATTCCATCAGTGTAAGTCACACTTAGCCAGCAGTAAATGTCTGACTAATATGATTAAAACTGACCCGTTTTGTTAGTGATCCAAGCGAATGAATGATACACTTTATTTTGTACGTTGCAAAACCATTTTTTTTTCCATTTTCACAGAGCATTTTCACTGATGAAACAAAATGCGCCGCCGTCGTCTGTCGTGAGGTTTAATTTTGAAGCCACTCCCAGATGTTAACAACTGTTCGGCAACCAATCATTGGTGTGAAATATTAAACGCCTGTGGTGCTTTGCAATTTTTCTCACACAGAGCTAATTCATTTATTTAAAAAATAGTTATCAGGCTATTTGTCTTTGTATACTAATTGTTGTTTCATTACAGCTACGTATGACATTACATTTGTTTCTGATCAAATGAGATGCGATTAGTGTTTCTTATTATTGAACAATGAAAATACAAAACATCTTATGTTATTCACTTTGTACAGCTGAGAGCGGGGAAAATTTGCATATTGCTTTTCAGTTTGAAGAAAGAAAAAATCATATTAAGGACTTTAAATCAACATCATGCCCAATAAACGTATTTTGTAATGCCTTTATACCTACTTATACATTTATTTATATATACCCAATAAACGTATTTTGTAATGTCTCTATACCTACTTTTATATTTCATCCATGGCCTCCTACAATAGCAGTGCTTTGTCACTGAAGGAGCTACCCTGAATAAAGAAAGCTTAAATAAATAAATAAATATAGATACAATCTGATTTTTAAGTTTAAAACTTGCTAAAGATATGTAAATGAAACCTACAGTTAGGCCTGCATTCTAACTATAAGACTGGGTATGACGAGCAAGTACGTAATGAATTTCACAATAAATGAACGGTTGTTTGCTCTGCAAGATATGCATTCCAATAATGATTAATTTGAGGAGTGCTAAATAAATAATTTTAAAGTGAGCTGTTGTTAAAGGACTATAGTACTGAAATATACTTATATCTTAAAAATTTCTTACATGCACCATTTCCAAATAATGAACAATGATAAAAACGGATATAGTATCAGAATACTTCCCATCAACCTTTTCAGTTTTGAAGTGGAATTATTGCTAATGCACAATAACGCAAACAATAAAGTACTTTCTTTTGTAGATATCTTGTCGATAAAAATGGAAAATGGAATTCTTTTAGGCCTTTTGTGGCTCTTGGTTCTGTGAGTCAAACAGATAGTATATCTGATGCCTTTGCAGAAGAGGAAATTTGTCATAATTATATATAAATTTAGTAGTTTATCTAAACTTTAAAATGCCACCTCACTTATGTGGTAATAACATACCACTTTTAATTGTACCTTTTATAGCTACGAGTATATCTTGTCAATAGAACATGGACAATAGAATTTCTTTAAGCACTTTGTGCTCTGAGTCAACCAGATACTACTATATCTGATGGAACTTATTTTAGCTCTTAATATAATGCAGCACGTAAAAATGGAGGGGGGGGGGGGGGCTTTGCGGAAGAGGAAATTCGTTAGTTCATTATATATGATTTTGAGAGTTTATCTTAACTTTAAAATGCCACCTCATTTATGTGGCCACTGCATATCATTTTTTATTTGTAATTCTTATTATCAGGTTTATTGTTTTTTTTACATTTTACATCCATTTTGATATTGCAAATATGCGCAAAAGGTTCATCCACATTATTATGCGCTTACAATTTCATATGCGTCCTAAGGTATTAAAGCAGTCGGATAAATTTATGATTTTTAAAATTATGAAAGTATTTTTCAAACACAAAATCAAAAAGTAAGAATAAATAATTCTCTGAGTGAGATATACTTACTTTATCAGAAAGAATTAAGAATAAAAAACTAAGCTTGGAAAAAGATCCATGGACCATGTATTTATTACGTATTCAACTATAATAGGACCAGGGTCCTACATGTATATATCAAATTGCTGAAATATCCATTTGGCTGAAAGGATGCAGTCCGTAAAATAAGGAAAACTTTCTCTTGTCTGTAAGCTTCTGTATAAGCCTCTTACGTGAATGATGCATCGCCTATGCGTGACTGATGACTAACGTGCTGTTGAAGTCCATGTAAAAATAATCGCGATAACACCGGTCTTTGACCACCTGCCTGTAAAGTTGTATAGTCTATCTAGATTAGAGACGATCCCTTGTGTTGGGTGATAATAAAACGGAGGGGCAAACATTCTGTGCATGGAGGCGGTGTAGTTACCAGCTTCAGCGAGGAGTTCAAGACCGACGGCTGTTTGACGTTTCTAAGACCAGTAAAATCCTCTTGGGTTCGATGACTTTGTCGCATAGAATTTCCATTAGCAAGTTAATTACCGTACCATGATTATCCTACTGGACTCTCCATATTTATTATGAAATATCTTATTATTTTGCAGCAAGAGGTGTAATTTTCTTTATGCTGTGTCTCAGCGTTGTCATGCAATAATCATGTAATGGAAGTATCAAGAAAAACACGAAGAAAAAGTGAAAGACAATACTGAATATTTTGACAACTTTTCGGAATTTTGATTTAAAACTATTAGCCTTGAAGTGAAAACAGCACGGTGTTGACCATTGATGTGATATTCATAACTCTGGTATGACTACATGACAGAAACAAAACAGTGAAGATTGAATCAGATTGGGATGATTATTGGGTAAACAAGGTTGTTAAGAAACTATCTGTGCGTCATGAATTTTGGAGTTGGAGAGATATTTTAAGGAGGAGAGAGAATAGAATTTGAAAATAATGATTATGATTTGCACATTTTTTTATCAATAAGTATTATGGTATAATATCAACCTCGATACACATAATACTAAAATTGTTTCATTAATTCAAACATTATTAAAGTTAATTTTGATGTCAATTTCTACTTTTTCATGTTTCGTGCCTTATGTTGCTGTATAATGATTACTTATAGTTTAATGCTTATAATATTCCATAGGTTTCCTAACACATTATAAAATTATGACTTTCTGACACTCAATAATCATAATTCGTTTTATTCATTCTTTTTCTTTCATTTATTATATTTTGAGGAACATATCAAAGGCATTACGTTAATAAGTTTGTTTTCTGATAATATATAATTTTTGACATGTAATTACTCTCAAAGGCTGATCAGAAGTCGGCCTGCTGTAAATGTTGACAGACGTCGTATTTACACTATGTTTCATTATAGGAAATAGAATTTGGTATAGAATTAGATATCATAAACGTATTATATGATTTTTAACAAATTTTTGTCATCATGCAACCGTGACTGACTTAAAAATTAAGTAAAAATTAGATAACTTTAACATAAATTAATAGCTAATAAACAAATTAATCTACTAATTAAGAACCCCATTTTGTATTCATATTAAATTATTAACCACTAATTAAATCATTGAATTACAAAGATGTAATTTTGAAAAAATACACTCATTTGTTTTTCATTTAGCAAACATTTGGTCACCTAAGGGGAGGTTTCTACCACAAAACACCTTATCAATCAAGTATAAAACACTCGGGTTAATTGGATCGACAATACAGAAGCATTTTTATAATTTGCATACTTAATTCAATCATCTTTGATCTCTTGGTGTCGAATCTCAAAGTAAGTAAAATTATGAAGATTTTTTTTCTTTTTTGCAAGAAAATTATCAAAATCTCGAAAATTTTACATTAAAAAAATACCGTTAAAACTACATGGTTATTGAAATCACCTGGTAGACAAATGGTCTACCAATGGGACGCGACTCATTCTACTCGACTTTTGAGCCCACAGCTTGGACGCTCCACATATTTTCAAGAAGTGTTTGCACACTGACATCTCGCACCTGAACCTGAAAAACACTAAGGTACAAGTTAGTCATCAGAACAAACTATCGGGGTTTACCTATAATTTTGTTGATTGTTTTAATTGTTGCCAATGTTTATTCAGCTTTTTGTTTTAACTTGTATTGTTAATGTCGACATTACCTGTCAACTAAAAGTGTGATACAAGGTGATACTGTGCTATTGTATCGTGTTTGATTAGCCCACATTTTGAAGGCCAAAAACCTTTTCCCTTCTTGCAGAAAGTATTTTGCCCCACTGCATCAAAATCCATCTGCAGTTGTTATAAGCGACATGTATGCCTCATTTAGTAACTATCATTTTTCTCAAATATTATGGCCCAGACTAATATCCAACATTAATAACCTGCGTAATTGCGCGATCCAATCTAATAAGATTATTTATACTTTACGCAAACAATTGCGCGGTCATTATCAGATAACAATGACTTCTTATAATGACCCGCGTATGTGATGTCATTAGCGCTGAATGCATTTTCTCATAAAACGCCAATCAAGCGCATGTATGCACCACACACGCGCGCGTTTATCATATTACGCGATGATTGTCATGCCTGGGCTTAATATCAAAATTTTCTTATAGGGATAAGTAAACCTTTAAGAACGAAATAAGTTTGGTAAAGTATTTCTTGCTTTGTGCAGTTATTATTGTCATAATATAAATTTAAACATATATTTACTTTACAAAACTTTTGTTGCAGACACAGAATCATAATTTTCTGTAAAATATTTATTTAAAGTATCAGGTTGATGAAAAAAGGTACACGTAGCATCCGGTAACTAGCGGTTTACGATATCATAGATAATAAATTATAGCTGTTTAGAGAACAGAAAAAAATGATGAACGTGCAAAAAGGGAGAAGTGTAACAAAAGAGGAAACAAGAGAAGAAAAAAGATGAAAGGGATTGAGAAGATACAATGAGAGTGTTTCTAAGTTAAATGTCAATATGCATTTAATTAAGAAAATATGTTTATTTGTTCCAATTGACCAGTTTATGCGTCCTTGTTTTAATATAAAACTAATACAATTGCAAGTTATGACCCATTAGAATTAGATAATAACAAGAAAAACAAACCGATGATCATTATTGATTGACATATGTATGAATACCGTTTTTTTAATAATGGAACTGGTAAATTATATTTGAAAATATCATTCAACCGTTAAAATAGTAAACACATGAACAAAGATAACGTGTAAATATCCCCTTCATGAAAAATAAACAATTAAGAGAATTAACCTTGATGTGCAATTAATTGTAGCAAGTTTAAACATATTAATAGTATTTCAAGGTGTTCATTGAACAAAGAAGTTCATTGTAACGATTACGAAAACATGTTTGTTTTTGTTTTATAATTTCTGTATTATTTTTTCCATAAATATCGAAAACAAACTATACATGGGTACTTTGGTACTTTTGTTTTCAAAATTGATGAACCAGTTGCAAAAATATAATATTATTTAGACTCCTCAACATTATCCGGTTCAGGCTACTATTCCTCGACAGTGTTGAACCCTTGAGCAAGATCCTTTATCCACATTGCTCCCCATTATACACACGCACACCTACCTACCCCCACCACACCCCCACCCCCACCCCACACCCACCCCAACCAACACCCGGGTGATAGAAATGAGTACCGGTGTGAAAGTAATCGTAGTCCCCCTGGAACGGTAGTCCGCCTTCCATAGACCATAACGGAATAAAGCGTGGAACTAAATGTTGCGTGAGAGTTGTTGGCCTATAATTTACTGTACAACCCGGACAATAAGAACGGTGGACTTACATTCCTGCTACACCGGTGTGAAAGTAATCGTAGTCCCCCTGAAATAGTAGTCCGCCTTCGATAGACCATAACGGAATAAAGCGTGAAGCTAATGTTGCGTGAGAGTTGTTAGCCTATACTTTACTGTACAACCCGGACAATAAGAACGGGAGACTTACATAATTTCCTGCTACACCGGTATGTAAAAAGTACTGGAAAGGTTAATCAGACTCGTTTGTGGTGGAGGAATTGCCTACACACATCAACATACACATTATAGTGGAGTCTAAAAGTTTAAATTAAGCTTTTGTTTCAACTTTACCTTACCTTAGGCTAATTCCAGTGAAAACTAAACCTTTTTTTATTTCAAGCAAAAAATCAGCTTTTTTATTCGGCCATATGAGCAGTTTTTTCAGTCATACGTTTGTTACTCGGTACGTGAAAAGTATTTTCTAATCAGAAATTTTCAATTTTTTCTACCCGTGCATGAATGAGCACATGTTTTCATTCAAAAATGTCACAAACGTTACCAAAAAGTTAAACTAAAATGTCACAAACGTTACCAGACGTTACCAAGCAAACATTGCATAAAAAGAAATCCTGACGATAGAATTTCCTACCACTTTTATGAACTATTTGAAAATATGTTACCAATCATCTGTGAAAAGCGCACTAAAAAATTCGCTAACATGTCAGAGAATTTCTACTTTGAAGTCATTTGGAGCAAAAAACCATTTCCGTGCGAGGTCACAAACGTTACCGAACGTTACATGAACTTTATTTAGTATTTTGGCAATTATTTTAATATTAAAACACCTGCATGTCTTGATCCCACCAATGAGCACCATTATCAACAACAAACTTGTTGATATAATGTTTATGCTAGGTTCTGTGGCCATCTAAAAGTGAATTGAATTTTCCAATTTTTCGGTCACAAACGTTACTTTGGAATCACCCCTTAACACTTTA
Source organism: Ophiothrix spiculata (assembly GCA_000969725.1). NCBI lineage: Eukaryota > Metazoa > Echinodermata > Ophiuroidea > Amphilepidida > Ophiotrichidae > Ophiothrix > Ophiothrix spiculata. The sequence continues at coordinate 108,263 of JXSR01S044334.1, read as the reverse complement.
GGGTCTCATTTTTCAAGTTGGGACCCAATAAAAGGTGGTTTTGTTACACTTCTATCTATAATATATATTCTTTTTAGTATATTTTCACTATGGGAACCAAAATGAGTTTGATTTGGGGCTCAATTGAAAGCTTGATTAATGGTCTTTCATTTCCAGA
>JXSR01S044334.1:81184-91244 GCA_000969725.1 Ophiothrix spiculata | reverse complement strand
GAAAATGTTGCGAATGTTTTTTGACGCCACATGTATGGCCCCCGTTAAGGCAGATTATGAGGTGTAACATTATGTAAAAACGAAGTGGTTTCTAATTGTTTTTGCATTTCAAACTCAGATTAAATAATTTTATCCAAGATGGAACCACTTCGATTAATTATACCCAAACATGGAACAGATCTTGTATTCAACAAGAACAAAATTTGGGTATCGTGTTCATTTTTAGTATTATTATTATAGCGGTAGCAGTGTTGCAAAACAAGCGAAGGTATCATACCATACTATGCAAAGTACATTGAAGATCAAGGTAACAATTGTTTTTGACACAAAATTGATGAAAAGAAAATGGTATGTTAGTAATGATTGACAGGTGATAACATAAATACTAGCTAATGTTTTCTTAACCGTTTCACTTATATAAAGATGATAGACACAACATTTGCCATTTGGCACCCCTTATGATGTGGCATATGTTATTGTTCCTAACCATTGTCTTTGAATGTATTGTTTCTGCACGTGTGATAAATAACATTCAAAATGCCATCATATGATGCTTAAAATCATGACTAAACTTTTTAAGTATTTCTAAATTATTTGGAGTCTACCTTAATGACAATACAACAACAGAGATAGAGGTATATAGTTTGTTTGTGAATGACTGCATTATTTTGATAATCATTCCTTCACGAACTTTGATTGATACAAAATATGTAAAATTATTTACTTAACAAAGTTTATCTCGTTCAACCATCCCAGATTAAAATATTTACGACCACGCAACATTTTGGACATTATTACATAAAATATAGTCATTTGGATAACCTTTGATTTACCTTTAATGGTCTGTTTTGATGACTTTAAAATCAGTTTATGTGGAGGATTTTTTTATTGGGATGTGCCATATTTTGAGGGAAATCTTGAATTATCTTGGTATGTTTCTTAAAATACAGATATTATTATACGGTGTTAGTTCGAATCACTTGAGCCACTTTTTGTAAGACCGCTTCAATCAGGCAATTTAGGTTCAGTGCATTTAATTCTGGATGCATCACACACAATTTGATGTTTTTTATTTTTTCGAAAACGAAATTGAATGAACATTAAATACATACAATGTTATTCAATATTTTGCATGTGGAATAGGATTAGAATTGAGCATTTCATTCAAGGGCTTCATGATTAGTTTTGTTTTGTTCTATGTTCTTTTCTTATTGAGAAACTTATTTTTTATTTATTGCTTCGCAACTTTCGTATGTACGATTAAAATTAATATATTAAGATAATACGATTCAGATTCAGTTTTAGTATATTGACCATCACATAGGTATGCTGTTAAAACTATTATATTTAAAGATAAAAATTACGTACGATAACTGCTCTATCGTTTAAGTTTAAGCCACAAAAAAGTAACAACATTGGTCGTCATCCGTTTACGAAGATTTTCAGCGGCTTGAAATATCTCACTCTGAGTGGCTCTCGCGTGTGTGACTTTCTTTGTACTGATTTTTAAAAACTTGTTGGTTGCTTTTCGATTTAATTTGAATGCAAAACTATCATTATAGTAAAACGTTCAATGCAAGCTTACAAATGCTAATGCTGATTAGTCGGGAAAGAAGTGTGTCTTCGGGCTTTTTTTTTTGGTGAATTACTAATTGAATAAAAGCAAATAACAAATGGGAAATGTTTTACGGTCATTAAGTCATTCCATTTCTTTTGTGCGAGTACAAATTTGTCTTTAACAGCTTTATTACTTAATTGTCATTAGGTTTTATAATGTCTAGCTGCAAGTGGTAAACCGTACTTACAAATACAGATTTGATTGTTCTAAACAACAGATTGTATAAACACATAATATTTTATTTGAGTAATTTGTATAAATACTCACGTGAAAACTACTACGGCGCCACACATAACTTGAGGCGATGTTGAACCAATATTATTAAAGAACAAAGTGTATATAATTATGATCATTTATTCAAAAATTATGCATCACTTTAAGACAAATTAGTGTAATTGCTTTCAATCTTAGCACATTAATTAGCAATTCCGGAAGGTCATTGACATCGTCACCTAAACATAAGAATAATAATATTTCGGATTTAGTTAGCGTGTTCTTAGCAAATTCACAAGATTGTGTGCGATTGCTTTCCTGAGAAAATATCACTTGAAATAACAACATATTGTACAATTTGGAGGCTCTCTAAAATTGGACTGGCTTCCGAGTTTAATAGCCTGATACCAAAGAAATTGTTCTCATTTCAAAACTGCGTCTTATGTTACTTATCTAATATCGCATTTCCGATTGTTTGCAAAAAACGCGTATTACATCAACTATTGTTAATAAATACATGTTTTTTTCGGGATTGTGATCACACATCAATATTTCTATTAAAAAAGCTTCAAGATATCATTATATCAAGAAATCATGAGTGAAGTCAACACACACGTATCGGCTCAATCTAATTTCTAGAGGGAATTGCGCTTACAAACGAGCAATCAAATTGTTTATGCAAACTAAAAGAACCCGATTCAAAACAATAATCAAGGAAACTTTATTTCATACACAGAAAATAATGAGTGAGTCAAACTTGTTAAAGTGAGTCAATTTGTCTCTGTAGTGACTCACTTTGGCTGAAGTGAGTCACTACAGAGACAAAAGGACTCACTTTAACAAGTTTGACTCACTTATTATTAAATTTTCTGTGTATGCTGTATATGATTCTATGATTTGTACCTCATATAGTTTCCTGATTTTCATTAGCAAGAAAATGGTAAATCTGTTGATATAATTCTTTGTCCGATGATTTTCCAAAAAACTTGTTAATTCAAAATGACGGTATGTAGTAGATTAATGTTTAATATTTTGATTGATAATAATTATTATCAATAACATTTATTTTCATTTCTTCGTCATTGATATAAATGGAAATATCACATATTATACAAATATTGACTGCTTTGAGGGGCATGGTTTAGATTATTTTCCCGAGGTGATCTCAAAACCATGAATATGCCCGAAGCGAAGCTGAGGGCATATTCATGGTTTTGAGATCACCGAGGGGAAATAATTTAAACCATGCCCCGAACAAAAAGCAGTCAATATTCGTTTTATATACCGAATATATATAGATTTTTGTCATCTGGTTGGTTAAAAGAACCAAAATGATTTACGATATATGTTTCTCCTTTCAATGCTGACCGCGCCGTATTGTGTGCAAAATGTATGAAGCGGGCCTAGTGAAAAATATGCCCCGGGCCTAGTTAAATCCAAGCCCGCACTTTTAACCAATCAGAAAACAGGAATCTATATATGAGGTATATACACATTCTATGATATTTTGTAAGAAATGGAAAGACACAAAGAATAAAAAGGAATAAAGAATATAAAAAATTAAATATATCTTTCCAGATTTCTTGTTATTGTACCAGTTTTAATAAAACCGCTTATGGTTAATTCAGAGTCTGTCTATATGCATCGTTGGTCGTAAATCAACACGCATTCTTTACACGCGCAATGCATAAGAAATTGCGCATGTAAAAGACTGCGCGTCGATTGACATCGATCGATGGATATCGCCAGACTCTGAATACACCATTATTTGTTGCAAATGAACAAAAATACAATAACGTTTAATATAAATGTACATGCTTGCCTTTTGATGATTATGATCTTTTAACACAAGTCGTGCCATTGTCATTCAGGTAGTAATAACCTTGCCAAAATATAAATGCAGATCCATATCAGTTATAAATTTCCTTAAGATGTTTGCAGTTTCTTCATTTTCTCCCTCATCAATTCCCAATTGCTCAGATTGGAGCTCATCGGGATTGAAGTAAACGGTACACAACGCAAACATAATAAATGTAAAGATTACCAGCAATTTAAACTCGACGGAAAGAAATCAGTGCTCACATCAGTGTAAGAAAAAAAACGAGAAAGAAAAAACATCTTTATGCCGTTCTATAAAACCCGATCTTCTTGAATTCTAGATGCACTGGTTAAAAGCGCGTAGTTGAGCTTATTTGAATTAATTTGCATATAGGATAATCATATCTTACGTTATCTTATGGTATTTCACTTAAAAGTACAAGCGCGATTAAAGATAGTTCTTAATAAGATATATACAAATGCGTCAAATTTGTTCTGATGTTCAGTAATCATATGGTAATAGCAATATCATTTATACAATATGGCAAAATCAAAAATTTGACGCAACGTGAAGGCAAAATAAAAAAAATTGACGAAACATGAAGGCTCGTTTAAGTCATTGTTTGTTGTGTCTTGACTGTTACGGTCACAATTTGTCAATTATCTGACATGTAAGCAGCACTTAACGTTAATAGTGTTGATTTGATCAGAGATGCATTGTCTTAATACCATCATAAGTATCTACTTCAAGCGTTTCTGTAAAGAAAGATGCTATCAGGCCTTACAACTGCTGAGATTTCTTTATTTCAAGTTTATTTTGCACTTTATCATTGCCCATCTTAAACTGTGACGCAGGGTGAGACAAACAGCTATATGTACTTATTCGTGAACAAAATGATGAGAAGTCTTATAATGTATGAAAGAGTACATGTAGTCAGTGATGGAACGGCTTATTTGGTTACTATTTTGGCACAATTGGTCAGTGTTTAACAAAAAGAGCATAATTTTGTAGGCTTGTATTTAAAGACACTCTGTGACTTATCTCCTCCCTACTGAATTTTGCCTAGATGTGCTACAGATTATGTAAAAAATTGTTATGGCTCCAAAACACATTCAGATTCAAATCTATTTCAATATCAAAACAAATAATATACATATTAAACACCTAAGATAAAACACACTGATACCGAGGACATAATCGGAAGGCCAAGGAGTCCTGAAGTGATTATGCCCAATATAACAAAGTTACCCCCCCCCCCAAAAAAAAAAACAACAACAACAACAAACAAACAAAAAAACAGTCTGCAAAAGAAAATGAAAATAACACAAGACAATGTTAGTGATTTCAACGAATAAATGATCTTTTTACAAAAATTAAATCATTGAAATGACGGGCAATACTTTCGGTCTTTAAATTATATTTTGCATATAATAAAACAAAAAGCTAATCAGTTCGGTACTGATTGTTATAATTACTCAATCTATTTGATATGGTTAACAACGCAACAAGTTTCTTTAGTTTGCAAGCTGAAAATATTTTCCTTTGTATTTTTTTATTTTTGGAAATATTTTAAGCTAGGCAAAGGTGTATTTTTATGGTCGTATTAAAGTCATCAGTTTAAAGGTGAAGGTAAATCAGGAGAGTTTTATAAAAATAGATATAAGTTATCAATCTGGCAATGATATCTTGTTTGCAAATTAGAATTTTTACTTAGGTGCTCATAAATGTGAGAAATCGAACATATCTTACTGTGTGTCATTTTTTACATAAATGTTTGTTACTAAATCGTTCTGCTACTGTGCAGAGCTTGTCTGACATAGTAAAGAGCCTTTAGTTAGATACTTAGTTTTCGAAGAATTATTAAAAAGTGTTCTTTTAGGATCATATACTAAACAGTTGAAGGATCTAGTTCAATTGAAATATTTAACAAAACTACAAATACTGTGTTGAACTGTAAGTCAATTTATGTTTGGTTGTAAAATATGAGCTCCTCTTTACGTGCAAAATCAAAAAACAAACAAGCTGAACATACGTTTAAATTAAAAAGCTGATCCGACGAGGCATCACTTCATTGTAGAGCTTTACTCATTCTTCCTGCCTTAAAAGCAACTTTATTCTAACATGTTGTTGTTGTTACGAATTCATTACTTCAGAAACAGTTTTAAACGCTTAAGGTTAAATGCTATTCATACATCTAACCAATAGTGTTTCTAATCCACTGAAACACACTTTTAATATCCTCAATGGCTAGTTAAGTTTGTTTAAACTTTTATAAAAGTGCAAGTGTTAGTATACTGTCACGTGGAACAAGGTCGTAACACTAAACAATAAACAAGATGAATGTTCTTCATTTATATCACAAAAGAAGCCATTATCATGATCAAATTTAAGCAAACGTTTGAAAGAGCAGGAGATTTAATATAATACCACTTTGCAGTGTTCTGTAAAGTATTGTGTTATCTCCACAACGTCCTGTAAGTTTTATTATATTATTTTTTTATGTCTGTTGAAACGTTAGCATGGTTAGTGCAGTGATCTTTGGGTTTGGAGAAATCATCTCGCAGGATTGACATCTCGATAAAACTTGGCGAATAAATCTAAAATGGTATCTTTTATTATGATAAGAAAATAAGTGCTTAAGTTCTTAAATAATTATGTATTAAAGGGAGTAGATTATATTTCGTATTTTTGTTTTGCAAAATCAGAGAAAATCGCTACATATTTGCAAGGTTCTTCAGCTTTCTTCAAAACAAACAACACAAAAGATTGTTTTGTTTACACAACTTCAACTTGTTCTTACACAATTTTCATTTATTCTAATTTGTTCAGTTCTTGATACTTTCTAGGCTCATTTTGACTACAGCATTACTTGAACTTCCAGGAAGCTCGAACCGAAAGTAGATTTCGATGTGTCGAAAACGGTTTTTGTTTACTAACCGTAAGCCAATGTGTCTGTTTATGTGCACAAGTAAAAGATCATCACAACTGACAATTACAACGTTTTAATGCATCTCATAACATGAAAATTTCTATGATACACACAGTGAATATCACACTTATCGATGAAAACTCTAGTAAAGCTTGTCATGTACATGCTTGAGGCTGACCTAGCGTTTCCTTACATCAGCGGTGTGTGAAAATTCGTTGGTTTGACTAAATAATGCCCTTTTTGTAACAATGTGTTAAAGAATCGCTTTATGCTGTTACAAAGTACACACAGAAAAAAGTTGTGTTAAAAAGGGAATATGGTTAACAGGTTGGGTTAAATTTTACCCAACATTGTGCAAAATTTAACCCAACCTGTTAACCATGTTCCCTTTTTAGCACAACTTTTTTCTGTGTGTATCACTAAAAGCAGAGGTATATATAGCACCACAATCGAATTCAATATTGTTCTAAATAATCATATAGAATTTAAAAAAAAAGCTCTTGAAGAGCTAAAAATTAAATTTTCACCCATTACTTTTTTTACAACAATAGTCGCTTCCATTCAAAAATCATGATCACAAATGTTACTTATTCTTGACATTTTGTATCATAATATTCTATATGGTTTTCACCCATTTTACAGCTAATATATTTCACTTTTTCCATGTTGAGATCTATATCTCAAAAAAGTTATTTAGATTTTGATTGCCGACTAATGAAAAGTATAAAAGTGCAAACTTAGAAAAATTATCCCATGTTGCAGTTCAAAAACAACGCATGGGAAACAAACTGCATATTTATATAACTAACAGAATAGAATATTACTTTAAACTGTTATATCCACCATTGGAGGATATCGGAACTCAGAATGGGTTCAAGAATAGCGTTTTACCGGATGCATATTTTATATGATCATTGGCTTCACATAAATATCACTTCATTCTTTTAGAAGGTTTCTAGAAATATAGCTCAAGATCACTTTTGCTGATATAAGCACTAATATTTTTCATCTGAGGTTTTATTGCTTGCTAGCTACTGTGATTTCTCCATTTATCATGTCTATGTTGTGTATCTTGATGACTTAATATCTGAATTCACCGAATAGAGCATTTGGGAATTAATCACTGATCACTGATAAAGCAAATATCTTGAAGAAAATTTATCACTGATATGAATCTTAAGACAGTAAAAGAGCTATGCATAAATCTTTGCCGAAGTTATTAGCTATACTGTATTGAAAAGGATAATGCATGGAGTTGAATCAAAGAAACCCCGAGCCAATATGGATGAAACATCGACAAGAATAAAACTTTCTACTATTTCGTTTCGTTATTAATTACTGCGCTAAGAAACGCACATACTTTGTTTTTCATTTTATTACTAACAATGTATCAAAGAAAAACAATCAAAATTGATTCGATTGTTCCATCATTTTTGTGAAGAACGTGTGTTGTCATATTTCCTGGAATCCCATAAACTGTGCTAAACGAAAATTATGTAGGATCCGACTCTAATGCCTTCATCAGTCAGGAATATCGCTGGAGACATGGATTTTCTGCATATTGACGGTTGAAAGATTCAGAGGAAACCGCCCACACGGGTACATGAACACTACAGGGACTATATGTATGATTGTTTACTGATATGATATAGGTAGTCATGTGATGTTAGTGCTACTAGATTGATAGAATATACTGACATGATACTTGCCTCAAGCCTATGTAATCTAATTTATATATCTACTAGGCATGTAGCAGTATATTGCACACGAGACCATTTCCATGTTCTGAAGGTACAACAAAAACTCTTGAGAGAATTCCTTGAATTGGCCAATCCTTTTCCTTTGCAAAGATTGCTTGTAAGTAATACCTTGAGAATGTTTTAACACGTAAACTATTGTGCAGAAAATCTTCGAGTTCATATTGCCCACATGATGTTGATGTTGTTAGTTTAGGGATTGGAATCATTGAAATGCATCAATCATGTCGATAATATCACTATTTGTTGGTGCTGAATACATCATTAAACATTCGCTATAACTTTTACAATTTAAAACTGTTGATACTGTGCAAAGTCAATCGTACTTTCATACAATACGTGATTCATATAACATTAAAGCTGCGATCACATAGAAGTATAGGGTATAAGGCTGCAATCACATAGAAGTATACGGTATATGATATTCTCTATACGCTCTACGGGGAAGCACTCATATTTTTAGTGACAGGGGTAATCGCTGTCAAATTCAAATATAAATGCTTTCCAGGAGAGTGTATAGCGAATATCGTATACCGTATGTTTTTATGTGATCGCAGCTAAAGGTATTAGCTATACGCTCCTGGGGAGGAACTCATATTTGAAATTGACAAGGATTACCCCCGTCACTTATATGTGATCACAGCATAATCTTTTCGGTTTTAAAGAATGCTATAATCATGATAATGAACAAGTTTTGGTGGACAAAACTTGTTCTATACATCAACAAACTTACTAATATTACCGGGGTGATTGCGCATAGCCTGAAACAAATTGTTCAATTTGTGTTCGCAACAGGTTTCGATTTCAATATAAATGATGAAAAAGACGTAGCAAATTGATGCCTCAAGTTGCCGTTTGGATAGAGTAAATGTTATCGTCCAATCAGCAACTATCTGCTTGTAGTGAAAGATGCTGCGCATTTTGATTGCTCGTTTGTAAAGGCAATTCCCTGCAGAAATCAAGATTAGCTGGTATGTTACTGAAGAAGTTTGTTAGTAAGTACGGTTTTGAACTAGTATAGAACAAAACCAGGCTGCGGAACAAAACAGTCGATCATATAATATACATCATCTCTAACATGTGTTGATGAAGAGTTCCAAAAATAGCAAGTTTCGCTATTTACAATTTAAATAGTTGTTATCAAAATATTAGTAGTAGCTTCGTTTATATTATTGCAAGTTGTGTAATTTTTATGTAATAGATATCACATTAGTTGCAATCTTGGTTAACTTTTATGAATTTGCAATTTGCAAAAAAATCATGTAATAATAATCGCGATTATATAATTGGCTAGATTGACCTTTATTTAGCCAAGGCTTTTATAGCACGCCTTCGGGGTTGTTTCAACCCCCTAAATTTTCCAAACCTACCCCTAATGAACTATTTTGCTACCAATAAGATATGGTCCTCCACTATCTAATAATAAAAAATCACTCATATTGTATGAGGTAACTATGACGTTATAACGTGTTTTCGGTTCGGAAAACCACGATTTTTGTCAAAATTGTTTTTGCTATAAACGTTGTAATACCAATTATGTCTTCTACAAAGTTACTTTATTTCTTGTTGTTTTATAACTTTTATAGGCTAAATATATTAGGAATAATACTCATTTTATTACGGCAGTCACTTATGTAGGTCCTTATAATTATGTAAGTACATTGTATATATATGATGTACGTGAAAGAATGTTAACAATAACATTGTAAGCATGTAGTAACAAT
>JXSR01S044334.1:25593-51320 GCA_000969725.1 Ophiothrix spiculata | reverse complement strand
AATATGAAGTTGATTATAATGCTGAATCTTATGACACAAAAATAAACGTCTGGTACTGTTACACCTTTTTCTGGACTACACTTTAAATCTAATCAAAAATAAAAGAACTAGCCATATATACACGTTTGCTTATAAAGTTGGAATAACAATATTTTTACCTTTTTTTATGTAAAGGTCAATTTATGATGAAAATATCTAGAAACTTGTGTTGCTTTTGGTCAGATTTGATAGGTAATCTTGTTGGGTGTGAAATGGAACTCAGAATGTGATCAATTTTCTTATGCACTGGTAAGGGGGCAACCACAAAAATGGGTCAAAAACGTGATTTTTGTGTCAAACTTGAGTTGACCCCGACTTGGTAAAGGTCACTTCTCTACTCAAGTTGAGTGATCATATAAGATGTTTATCTGTAGTAGAGTGATAAGCAGGTGATTGAATGTATTGGTAACGCTTGACTGCGCCAAGAGAATGTTTGGAAGCAAAGCACAAAATGATCCTTTAACGCCCCCTAATTTACAAATTAAAAAGTAGGATTTAGATAAACGTGGAATGGTACCCGGAGGTGTATGACATCTTAAAAGATTTTAACCCATTTTGACCCATTTTTGTTGTTGCACCCTTACCAGTACATGAGAAAATTGATCACATTCGGAGTTCCATTTCCCATCCGACAAGATTACCCATCAAATCTGACCAAACGCAACATAAGTTTCCATATATTTTCATCATAAATTGACCATTACAAAAAGAAAGTGGTAAAATTATTTTTATTCCACCTTTATGAGCAACCGTGTATATATCAAAGAACTTGTAAAAATATGAAAATTATCAAAATCATATTTTGGGTATTCTTTGATATTTAGGGGTGATTTTGAGACTAATCTCTGTATAATCTGGTCTTACTCCAAAATTGTTTCCAATTTATGATTTTTAAAAACCATTTCCTTAACGATATTTTATAGTATAGTGTCAAGGCAGTTTTGTTATAGTACATGTTATTACAAAGGTGGTAATATTTCAGTCGAACCGACTAATATACTAAATTATTTTCACACACCCATGATGTAAGATAAATGGTGGGTCAGCTTCGAGTATGCTGACAGGTTTTATTACAGATCTCATTGATGCGTGTGACATGTTCACTTTGTGTAACCATGAGCATTTTCATGTTATGAGAAGCATTAAAACGTTGTAATTGCCAGTCGTGATGATCTTAACTAAATTAATTGCACATGTATAGTCTCATTAGGTTTAGTTATGGTTGAAAAAAGAGAGAGGGGGACAAAACCCCTCTCAAATCATTGAAATCTACCAATGAACTTTGCTTTAAAACTACTTCACAATTTAAAGATCAGTAGATTTTTTAATGATTTGAAATTTTCTTTGATTAATTAATTCACTTCTTTTTACGAGGGGTATCAAAATAATTTAAAGATCACACAAAATTAAAGGAGCTTTATCGATGAACTTAATAGGATGGTCACTCGTCCTTATGTACATTATGGTGCAAAATGTTATCAATGGCATTTATACTTATACAAGCATCGATAGATGTCAACAACCTTCCTTCATTTACCAGATAAACTGCATGTAGAAATCAAAGATACGTTGTGCAATTAAATCCTTGCATTTTAAAAGGTATAACCCTGTAATTCTATGATGACACGCCCAAAGTTTAGACATTTGATACCAAGTATAGGTTATGATCTCCTTTTTCACTGATACAACAATTATGTAAATTGGTCAACAAATGACGTCATAATGACGTTATAAAGCTTGGCTGACCAGAAAATGTTGAGTTTTAGCGAAATACAATATGGATTTTTTTGTAAAAAAGGGGACCTTTACAAAGTCGGTCTGTGGACAGTCAGTTGTAAGTAACAGAAATGTGTAACTTTGCACAGTGGCTATGTAAAGACAACTTAAGGGTCACATTATAAAATTATTTTCCTGGCTGTATTTCTTCTTGGTGATCTTTAAAACTTTTTGACGCCCTCTCGTATACAGTTAAATTTTACATATTCGTTTAAAAAGGTATAGCAATTTTGGTGATACGAAGAAACAGCCGGAGATACTTAAAGGATATTTATAGGTTTCGCGCCAGTGGCTTGCTTAATGTACAAATGATACACTTCATTACTTTCTAGACGACGATGTCTAAATATCACGTAGTTTTCGATGGTTGCGTTTTATGACGTGACATTTTTATCGTCTTTTCGTAAGCGAGCAAGCAATAGATAGCTTGAGTATCAAAATGAAGTCGCGAAACTTTCTTTGATCTATAACAAAATTTTAATCATGGAGGGCGATGGATTTCACAAGTACAGTACAGTAAATTATTGACAATTTTCATGGGATCTTTTTAAAAAAGACTCTTTTCCGTAATAGTTTAATAAAAACATTTATCAATACACTCTTAAAAAATTTTTACTCTTGTTGAGTAAAAATTTACTCAACGGTCACAGCTCATTTTGTTGAGTAAATTCCTACTCAACGTTGGGAAAACTTTACTCAACATTGAGTAAGATGTGCTCAACGTTGAGTAGTATTGACTCAACTGAGCAAAATTTTACTCAATGTTGAGCAAGATTTTACTCGAATATTGAGTAAGATTTTACTCAGCAATGAGCTGTGACCGTTGAGTAAATTTTTACTCAACAGAGTAAAAACATTTTAAGAGTGTACTCCTTTGATTGTTCTAGATTAATCCTTAACCTGAAAGCAAATTAAAAATAAAATAACCAAACATCACTTAGTGAACTTTAAAATATGCAATAAAACGTTAAGATGATTAAACTGAAGGAGGGAAACGGAATTTTAAAAAGATAATTAAATTTGGACATAATAAATACATTTTATTGGAAAATTGCCGGTAATTCTGACAGAAGTCATAGTTTTTGCCGAAAAATCGGAAAGCCTTTGACTATTTTTGACTTATTCCTCAGCCCGCTCTCTGGCCGCATTAACAGCAATTAGGCAACCTTATATGTGATATACTCAGTACAATTTTATTGAATGAAAAAAAGAGAGTTTTTTGAATTATAATTTAATATTATAATTTAAATATGCTTGTCTCACTAGACGATCAATTAAACTGCATTTTATTTCCGTATATTTTTTGGGATTAAGTTTGTGTCTGTTACTTTTTGGACTTGCTATATAACTTAGATTATAAAACAAGTTGCAAGATGTGTTTTCAAAATGTTTACCCGCTCATCCCTGGGTAATTCAAACCCGTGTTCCGCCTCGTGGTTCCGTTCACATTATGATTAGTTGAAAATTTCCCCGGAGGATATGTGGGTTAGAGGAGGTAGTTATTACTAAAACAGGGCACGATTCTGAATATTGTAATATTAGGTACACTGTACCAAATTCATAATGCACAATTAATAGCGAAAAGCGTGACAAAGAGATATTAGAGGGAGAAAGTCACTAAGAGCATAATTTTCCGGACACGCTCGGTTTACTTTCAAATATTCAACCTATGTATAATTTATATCGCTGAGGGCTATACTTTCAACTTTGAAAGGCGAAACTTTAGCTCTTATGAACATGTGGTGTCTAAACGTTAAGCGATTTAAAAACAGCACACGTTGCAATTAAAGTAAAATTCGATGCCTATTTCATGGTGCTTTGCCATGGATGATAGAGCAGCGTATTAATACTTGCCATATGTTGTTATGGGGCTTATGTAACCCTTAATCATTGATGTACTAATTAATGTTTGTTGTTCCAGTGTTAAAGCCTGTCTTAAATGTCGTGAAGACTGAGAAAACTGACGGACGCAAAATAAATAATTTTAGTACTTTAATTTAATACATATCTTTACGAACAAATTATTAAACAAGCATTTAGAAATGTTTCAATTAACTGCATAATGAGGGGAGGGAAGTCTTGTGATGTATATAAGAAACTTGTTGTTTTTCTCAAGGTGAGGAAAAATTGACGAAACTATGTATTTTTTGTAATCCCATTATTAAATATTTAGAAACACTGTGAATTTTATACTCCCTGATCATAATGGTTTACCTAAAGGTAGCCACTGACTTCATATGAAATGAATTTTCTGACCCTCTTCTTCTAAGATTTTTTGAATTCATGTGGTTCTTAAATGTTTATTAGCATACGTTTTGAGAAAAATTACGCAGTTGCACCCAAGTCTTCTAAGTTACGCAAATCCTATATAATATCACATTTCTCTTAACTAATCTTATAAAAATTGACGTATTCAACGTTTCTTAAATAAAATTATACTCAGTTTTCTTGAATTTTAAGAATGTTTCCCTGTTACAAACTGAATTTACTAAAACACGCCTGAGGAATTTCGCGCGGTAGTTGTGATCTTATAAATATTCCTGCTACTATGATACTTAAGAAATGAATAGTTGATGATACAGAATTATGACGACTCATTCTTGAAAAACTTGGAACAATATATATAATACTTCAAACCCAATAGAGACGTTAATGTAATCTAATAGCCTGTAGGAAGAGAAGATATCTTGTGTATCCCATCATGCATTGCTTCCTATGGGATGGTTTGTATAAGAAATTATGTGAGTAGTTAGTGGTGAAATGCCCATAAATCAAAGTTAATTAATGTAATCTTTCATTTTGGGCATGTTTCATCACTAACTACTCACATGACTTACTGTACACAATTTCCCATAGGAAGCAATGCATGATGGGATACACACAATATCTTCTCTAGCCTGTAGGTGTGTTCGGTATTAAGAGATAATAGCCACAATAGATGTTAAGAGTATGGTTTGAAATATTTATTGTTGCAACTGACATCACATGAGCTAGTATAATTTTATGTACTTGAATATATTAGTGCAAACCATTAAAGAATTATGTAGACATCGCAAATATATGTACGTTTTAGGGATGGGGTAGACCTTCAACTAGCATAAACGGTTTTGGAACTCTAACTCTCAAACTTATTGCATAATCCATATGAAAGTATACATTTTTAGAAGTGAATTTTTACTTTGAATACATTGATGATATTGGTTTTTGGCCAACATTTTTTTTGGAAAGCCTAATTAAAATTTGCATTTGTTAAAAGTCGAACTTTTTTGCTTTTTAGAATTAAAAAAATGTCTAGGAAATGTTTTCTCAAATTTGTGATTTTTATCTTATTATTTGAAAAATAATTGCCCAAAATAGGCAAAAAGTGCCATTTTGGTGGCAGCGGTGAGATTTTAAACAAATTTTGACCTATTTCGGCAATTTTTTCCCAAAAACTAAGATAAAAATCAAAAACTTGAGAAAACCCTTCGTATAGATATTTGTTTTTTAATTCTGAAAAGCAAAAAAGTTTAAAATTTCATCAATGCAAATTGTAGTTAGGCTTTCCAAACATTTTGGGGCAAAAAATACGTTTTTTGGCAATTTTTTGCCAATATTGGCATTTTTGGTCAAAAACTGATTTCATCATTATGTTTAGGGTAAAAGAAAAACTTCTAGAAATGAATAATTTTATATAGTTTATGCAATTAATTTGAGAGTTAGAATACAAAACGGTTTCTGCCATTTGAAGCTCTACCCCAGCCTTAAAGAGAATTATGAAATAAATGTTGTGTTCAGAAGATGTTACAGTGGATCTACCATGTCTACTAATGTAAATGTGTGTCAGAGGAAACAAAAAATAATAATTCAACCAAGAGCAACATCCTATCAATATTAAAGAAATACGCAAATAAAGTATTGTGAATCAAGTGACAAAACGTTTATTAATATGCGGAAACAATGATTACTTTAGAATTTGAAAGTGTATTGTTTTAACAGTAGATAACAACTCAATACTAAATAACTTTTGTATTATTCCATATTAGTCACAAATTAAAAAGCAATAATTATTGACAATTACCAAGCTGTTATAAATGCTGCATTAAAAGAATAGCTAATCAATATCCTTTTATTTCGTCTGGTGATATTTAAACGCCACGCGGATCGCACGTGTGGAGGGCAGATGCACCTGCAAAATGCGCGCACATAAGCCAAAACGAACAGTCCATTTCTCAGCATGGCAAGAGTTATATCCGGGTCACATAACCTTGCGGCGAGGTTACGATGTGTTTACGGCGTTAATTCAGCAGACGCCGATCGGACACCGGCGGGGACACTAATAAAATTATCTTTTCTGCAAAACACGCAAACATATACCTCAACATTCAGGGTAAAGTCAAAACTCCTTGCTGTATTATATAAACTTTTGCACGATTCATAAAATAACAGGATATGCTTTCATAGTACACGTTATTGTTGCTGTTGTAAAGCTAAATTTTAACAAGTGTTTTTAAATATTTAAATGACACTAACTTGATTATTAGTTTATAACGGTTTCAATTTTTATAAATACCCTGTTACCAGATGACTTAGAGTAATAATTTCAATATAAGACCACTAAATTTGTGTTATAAACCTATTGGTACCACATTATCCAAACATGTTTTGCATGTGTGGTAATTATGCTCCGACATGAAACTCTATTACCATGCTTTTAAAAGTATTATATCCTTGCTCAGACAGCGAAACATTCGTTGGCTTGATAAACGGTATATTGAGGCAGGCTAATAGGTTGCATGATCACCTAAGGGACTCGGCAGAATAAGATTTCCAGGCTTATGACACGTGAGGGATTGTCTTATAATTAGAGCGATAAATATAACATCATTTTGTACCTGACTTCTCGTTAAGAGTCATGCTTGGGTAACTGTTGCAGAGTCTGAGCACGTGTGTTCCTTTGCAGTCAGAGAGACAATTAATTTCTCCTCTATTACCAAATTATTTGCTATCGTTTAACGATCTATGACGTATGAAATGATTAGCATTGCCGTGATGTTATTGATTGCATAAAATGATAAGCATATTAGGCTAAGAAAATTAATGAAAATTATGGCCATTAGTCAAACAAATTGCAAAAGTTATGATATCTTCAGGATAATATCAGACAAACATATACAAGATCTAGTCAAAAATCTAGAAAAATCTAGTTGGTGGAACAGTGATTAATTTGCATAAAACAAAATGGCTGCCAAAACAGGGGTTAAAATTTCAAAATTGGTTAAATCGTGTTAAAAACCATTCTATTGTGATCCACTTATCACAAAGAATCAGAAAAAGTATACTTTTACCCATCTCCGATGTATGGTTTGTGAGTTATATCCAAAAACGTGAAATGTCATATCAGGGGTCACGTGATATGTCCTATGGGAGACCAAATTTTCAAAATCGTCCGATTTTTTTCAAAATGGTCTTAAATTGTTTCTCTTGCAAAATTATCTACATGACATAGTAATTAGCAATGGCTCAGATGTACTATTGCTATGGTTACAGATCCAAGTAAACTTGGGGTTTAAGCCTTCCAATGTAATGGTAAATTTAAACTTTGTTTTGCCTGATACCATAGCAACTACTGGTCTAAATAACTTTAAACTATTACTTCATGTAGACACTTTTGCGAAAGGAACATTTTGAGACCATTTTGAAGAAAATCGGACAATGTTTAATTTTGTGTCTCCCATAGGACCAATTGCGTGACCCATGATATGACCTTCCAAAAAATTGGATATAACTCATTAACTATACATTCTGATTCTTTGTGATTAGTGGAACACAATAGAATGGTTTTTAACACGATTTAACCAATTTTGAAATTTTAACCCCTGTTTTGGCAGCCATTTTGTTTTATGCAAATTAATCACTGTTCCACCAACTAGATTTTTGACTAGGTGTTGTATATATTTGTCTGATATTATCCTGTAAATATCATAACTTTTGCAATTTGTTTGACTTATTTTTTTATTTTTACTAGCCTATATCGTGATGTTATTACATGGTAAAAATTGAGGTCGATATGATGGTAACATGTATTGATTATATGTAAGATAAAAGCTACAAGCAAGGTGCTAGCATTCCAATTGATTTCATTTTGATAGGTTTAAATAATGGAAATGTTATCTATTTCTCAATAACTCCATGTTTATAAACCATATAACAAGATGGTTAAACAAAATAAATGTTTAGAAAGAATTCATCAAACAGAACCGCCTTTAACCACCTGCCATAGTAACTAGGACGGATGTCCCCGATATTTGCTGAAGTGTCTTTTCTCCTACATCTAACCGAATTTTAGCATGGATTAAGCAATACTAGTAGTTGACAAAACTCTGTGGCGGTAGGAATTATTTGTTCTTGTTTGACTATAAACAGTTACAAAGACTTTGTGACTATAGAGAACACTAAGTGGATCAGAAGGAATCTCTTATCACAACTGCACCTTATGTACGTAGATGTGCTACCTTTGCGCATAAGGTGCTGCAGTGTATTTATCCAATTATTGAAAACTATACCATGACTATACAGCGGGAATTTTAATATGAACATCTATTTCCAAAGTACTTTAGTCCGAGGATGCCGAAATGAAATGAGTGAATCATGTTTAAAGAAATCGAGATTGTAATTAACGTTGATATTACGTAATATAAATACTATTTAAAAAGAGAGTGTCATCACCAAGCAAACCATGAAAATTTATTTAAGGACAACACCTTTACCTTTAAAGAACAAATGATAGAACTTCTTTAAGGCTAATGAAACTTGATTATTAGTTTCCCGTCACCCGCCCTCATAACCTTTTCAATTTTACCAAAACTTTCATTATTTTCATAAAAAAGTCAATTATCTGAAAATTGAAATGGAAAAAATCAAAATTGAAACTCTCAAAATGTCTGACATCCCCTGCTGATCATAATGAACAGTATTTTTTAGTTGTAAGGGTAGAGGATGTGGTAAATAATGAAAATTAAAGGATTACCTCATGTTTCTATTGATTGTAAAAATTGCAAATTGCTTTTCATAAAAACAAATTAAAATCTTTTCTCAATCTGTTGCAAAATGTCTGTAATGATGATCTAAGCATTAATACCTGTTTTAAGACTGTCTTTTATTAACAATATAGGTAATAACCATGTAAATGAAATTTTTGACAATAATGAATTTTTCCAAAATAATGAATAATGAAATCATGACCTCATATTTTTTGGGAAAAAAATGTGACGGGAAACTAATAATCAAGTTTCATTAGCCTAATGCAAGTGTACATTGTAGTACGTGACAGATAACAACAGTGTACCATAAGTGTCAAAAACAGCGAAAGATTTGATTTTAAATATTCATTTACTTTTAAGTAAATAACAAATTGTGTATATAAAGCATTCGGTCGAATACTCATTGGGTCGCGCGGTGCCACGTTTATTCAATCTTAAAAAGGAAAATACAATTTCCGCTTTGCCCTCCACACACTTTGAACACTATTTCAAAAATAAAAGAATGTCCACTTAATTAGACAAAATTAAATGAATAAGAAAACTTTTGAAATGAACATCCCGAAAGAGTACATAATGTTTAGGAAGCGAAAAGAAAAACAGATTTTGTCATTATTTCTGACGTGATTAATCGTCAGACAAAACAAAATTAAATCAAAATCCCGGGGATTTAAATTCAAGTGAAGAATTTACTTTATTATCTTTGCCAGTATTAAATAAGAATAGCTATAAAATGCATAAGTGATGTTTTAACTAGACTGATTTTATTTCAGCATGTTTAGATAATTATGATACCAGAGCTATTTATCTTGGTAGGCAAGCGTTCATTTGTGCTTACAAAGCATTTTAAACTATTTTGCATTACATTTAAGTTACGAATTTGTTTAGGGGCAACGGTAGGCAAGCAACGAGGAATGTTTAATAGATTTGCGTACTGAGATAAAAGAGATAAATTGTTATAAATTATATATTTTCATTATAAACAATATTTTTTGGCCAATGAATTCCTTCTTGAATGTGTTACTTTCATAAACTATAAATAGCGGATCATGGTATTGTTATGTTTATTGACACATGTTAGAGATGATGTATAATACAAATTGGCTGTTTTGTTCTGAAAAAGTTCAAAAATGAACGCACAAATTTCTTCAGTAAATATCAGCTAATCTTGATTTCTGCAGGAAATTACACTTCAGAACGAACAATCAAACCACGCCGCTTCTTTTACAACAGGCAGATAGTTTTTGACGATTTGATGCATCTATTTCATCATTTGTATTGGAATTACATTTGAGAGAAGAATTATTACGTAACCACCAAAAATTACCAGTCATTATATTAACATATTTTGATATGGACAGGAATATAAAATGAGATGCGAAAAAATATGGTATATAATAACATGTTTTGAGTTAGAACAATTTATAAAGTAAGAAAGGCAATTTTATTCTGAGTAAGAAGGTCGCAAGTTTGAGTTTTTCCATTTTGATTTGTAGTACATGCTCAAGGTCAAATATACATCTACGAGTATGTATTTGTAATAATTTATAAAGTCAAGTGTTAGAGCCTACATTATGCTCATTTTAAAGTAGTTTATGAGCCGCGAAATAGCCAGATATTATTAGTAATCCCCTGTTTGTTCATGCAATACGAAAAATATTAATGGTTTGGGTTCGTATCACACGAGGCTGAAAGCCGAGTGTGATACGAACTCAAACCATTAATATTTTCCGCATTGCATGAGAACAAACAGGGGGTAACGAATTTATCATTCAGTAAATAAAAATGAAACAATTTCATTGGATAATAGCTAATACATATGTTTCTGTATTACTCTATTTGTGTTTTGCTTTTTTGTATCGCCCATATGATATATCCCGTATCATATAGCTCTTTTACCAGTCCTACTTGTATCGCTTTCGTAACGCGCAGTTGAATTACATAGCGCGCGGTTTTGCTTGCGTGAGAGGCTTATTGCAACGCAGTGCAGTACGCGTAGCTTTCAGAAACAACGCGCATAGCTGTCAATCAAATTAAGATTTATTGTAATATTTAAAAACATAATAATTAAAACAAAAATTATTTTTCCCAGCAATTAAGCTCTTTAGACTTGCTAAAACTTTATGTAGGCCTATACTAGCTTATACTGAATGATAAATTCGTTACCCCCTGTTTGTTCTCATGCAATACGGACCATTTTAATGGTTTGAGTTCGTATCACACTCGGCTTTCAGCCTCGTGTGATACGAACCCAAACCATTAATATTTTCCGTATTGCATGAACAAACAGGGGATAACTAATATTATCATTCAGTATAGGCTAGTATACACAAAGTTTTAGCAACTCTAAAGAGCTTAATTGCTCGGAAAAAATTGTGTTTTAATTATTATGTTTATAAATATTACAATCAATCTTATCTATGTTTTACTTTGCTAAATTTGATTGACAGCTATGCGCGTCGTTTCTGAATGCTACGCGTACTGCACTGCGTTGCAATAAGCCTCTCACGCAAGAAAAACCGCGTGCTATGTAATTCAACTGCGCGTTACGAAAGCGATACAAGTAGGCCTGGTAAAAGAGCTATATGATACGGGATATATCATATGGGCGATACAAAAAGGTAAAAAACAAATAGAGTAATCATGGTAATACAGAATCATAATTATTAGCTATTATCCAATGAAATTGTTTCATTTTTATTTACTGAATGATAAAGTAATGTATGTTTTGCCCTGGCACTATGAAGAATAGCGCATATCTTTTATGGTTTTGGGTCCAAGGAAGCTGATGAAATTGATCTTTATTGCCTTATAGGTGCTAACATGAAAACAAATTAAATAGTAGAGGAATAGTAGAAAAATAGTAGACAATTTTCATCCATTATCATATTGGCTAGTGGTTTGCTGGTTTCTATCTCATGTCATATAGCTTTTAAGACCTAGGCAAAGGTATATGCATAACTCTTCTAACCGTCTTTAGATTAATATCAGTGATAAATTTTCTTTACGGTGTTTGTATTTTCTCCATTCACTTTATCAGTGATCAGTGATTAATTCCCAATGCTCGGATGAGGGGTTTCGGATAAATCAAGAAGATACACTTCGTAAACATGATAAATGGAGAAATCACAGTAGTGCTCAAGCATTAAACCTAATATGAAAAATATTAGTGTTTGTATCAGCTGAAACGATCTTGCGCTGTGCTTATGAACCTTCTTGTTGAAGGAGAAAAGTGATTCTTATCTGAATCCATTGACGGTTTAAAATGCATATATGTGTCCCGCCGCGGCAAAAGGATGCAGTTGTCGGCTCGTACATGTTGCTTATTATGGTCACCAAATCAAAATTTTGCTATAAAAGATTTTCATCGGGTTTTTTGCTACTAAAGAAGGGAAATGATCATTCTAACATGCCCTGCAAGTTTCAGCTTCATAGCATGCTTATATTTTTCAAAATGGCGACTTAAATTTTCTGGGGCTTCAGCAACCTCCCACAACGTTTATTGAATAGGTTCATAAAATTCAGAAAGACATTAGGGGGAAACCCTTGTTAATGACACGTAACTACTTAGTTGACAAGATAATGCGATTTGTCCCTTGTTTGGACCGATAAAAGGAACACAAATTAAATAAATAAACAACACATCATATTCTTGTTCAGGAATTGAACAACCAATCATTTTCTGAGACACCAGCAGCTAATTACTACTCAAGTCACATTAAATCGTCTTGAGTAAATCGAAACAAACAAGAAATAAGAAATAAGAAATTATTTTATAAACACCTGATATTTATGTTTTTAAGGTACCAATTAGTATTAATTAGCCAAGGAAAATTCATCAATCGTTATAATTTTTCACAGATATTAAATCTAAAAATAAGCTTATTATTGATACTTTTTTTTATTTGCAAACAAATATAAAGAAACAAGAGATGGCAATGAACCTGCTTCATGCAGGCTCAACCATAATATAGTTATGTTGTACAAAATATTTGATATAAAAACACGTTGTTAACCCTAACAGAACCAGATCTCACTAAATCTCACTTTAGAAAATCATGAAAATGCGCCAAGTCCCGATACGTCATAGACGGGGGTTATATGCAGGGACCAACTCGCTGGCCGGGCAGCGTCTCCGCGGTGGCTTGCTACGGGTATGACTCGCTTGGGAAACGGGAGGTCACTGGTTCGAATCCTGGTGAAAACGCGCATTTTTCAGCACCCTTCCCTTTTCGAGATATAGTTTAGAAATGAGAAAAGTTACATGATCAGTTAGGGTTAATTCATTTGCAATTCCAAATCCTATCATTTAACATTTATTTCCATATTTCTAAAATCCTCATTAAAAATAAGTTCAGCAGATGTTTTATCTAACGAAAGCATTGGTTTTGTAAAAGAAAAAAATATCATTATTAGTTTTGGGAGGAAAAAATTGTTTTTAGAAACAAAAAATGCAACGAAATAGTGTTTGATTTTGACTCGCTTTGGAATCATGTATCATACACTGTCAAATTTAAAAGTGCTGCTACATTGAAGTAAAGAGAATATATATAACTTGAGTTAAAAGTTTAGCGACTCATTTCACCTATTCAGAACATTTTGTGTGTTTTATTGCAAGTCTGAATAAAAAACAAACAAACAAACAGACATCATTTAGGGTATAAACCAAACGCAAAACAAAACATTGTTCATAACTTCCATTTAGAACACTCAATCAATATCGGCGTCAACGTCTCATTTTTGAAAGCAAACACCCTCTTTATACATATTGAATAAAAGTCCTGATAAGGTTTTGATATCCACATTCACTAATCTTGACAATATGTGACCTTCCAGCCCGTATGAGCAGTAAATGATAGAAACTTTATTTTGCGCTACAGGTGAAAATACATGTCAAGGTTGTAATTTGCCGAAATTGATTTTTTGACAGATTTACAATTTTAGGGCTTACTACAAAATACCAGCAAAGTTTCACTTAAAAAAAAATGATAGGAAATGTGAAATAAATCTGTATATTCTTAAGACGATCAACAGAAAATATAGGGCTTACTGATCTTTGAACACGTTTATCTCAGACTTATACGTTTTACTCCCTGACAACCTTTAACGGACCATAACTTGACCTCTGTAAATTGTGTGAAGTTCATTAAGGTGTCATTTTAATCCTTAAAGATTGGTCTTTGCAAATATTCAAAAAAGTGAAACTGACAAGAGCTGGCATTTACTGCTGTTTTGAGCTGGACGGTCACATATAATATAAATCCAATGCCTTAAAGTATTAAACCTTTATCAATTCAATATTGTTTCTGAACTTTCCGGAATTATACAGCTTTAAAATTGTACCCCTGTTTGTCATAATTATGTAGCAGTGTGCCGATTTCATAAACGATGTGGGCGCTTACAAGTTGATTTTTATTTAAAAACAACAAGTTCATTAAATGCTTTGGGCTTTATTTATACAAAATAGAGCTTAGATGTCACGAACGTCTCGTAGATGCGGAGTATGTCCTCATTTGTTCCGCCCAATCCACGCCTCTATTCAAACGTCTTGGTAAACGTCTCAAACATTTAGGGTATTATTTCATTATCGCAATAGTTTATGAAGTTAGTTTGCACTTTTCCTAAAGTGTAAGTATTGTTTGGTTATCAGCCAAATTGCCAAACACGTTAACGAGGCTAAATGTTTGAACGATGCCGACGGTATTGCATGTCGACATGAGGACGCGGATTAAACGTTTTCCTATCTTAACGGCTCTGTCAGACATCACCATATAGAGCAAAACGTATGAATAACGTACTTTATCCCACTATTGTTTGGTTGTATTCATTGTTGTTCGTCATGTGTTCGTTAGAAATACGTTCAATACGTTATCAATACGGTTTGTCCGTTATGTATACGTCCAACTCGTTATCCACACGGTAGTTGTCCGTTTGGCACACGTTCAGTATGTGAAACTTGTGTACGTTTTGTACGTTACTCGTACGTTTTTGTATATACGGTGATGTTTGACAGAGCCTTTAGGAAGCAGAATATGCATTGAACAAACAAACAAATAAGACATCTGCTTTTTGGTAACTATATATATGTCTACGTGCAACATGACGTCTAGTTTTTGTTTAATTCTAAATAGTTTATCAATTCATTTCGAAGTGGAAATTAACTGATGTTTGTTTGTACCTTTACCATATTTTGTCAAAAGTGGTATAAAAAAACAAACATCGTCTGTAAACAACATTTATATTACTTTAACAGACTTATAAAAATGATGCAAATGAGGAGTTTCCTTTCGAATTCACAGTTACATTGTTCTATGATTATGCTAGGTTAAACCTTGAATTGAAAGCAGATTAAAGATAAATAAAATAACTAAACTATTAATTTGACCAAACAATATAAATGATAATTTGATTATAAAGCCGACTCTCAAAAACCACTTGTACCGCTATATCTTTTCCCTTGATTACACCGTCCGTCTTTATTATATAGCTTTAACTCAAATTAAAATGTAAAAGAAACATATTAATGGACAAGAAATTATCAACATCATTAGAATTTTGAAAATCTTTGGTAATTTGATACTTATCACTGTATAATCTGGACTCACTTAATGATTGCGTCCAGTTCATGATTCTTTAACCATTGCCTTACTGATACTTTATAATAGTGTCAAGCCATTGTTGCAGCACGTGTTATTACAAAAGGGGTCATATTTCAGTCGAACCGACTAATATACCAAATTATTTTTACACACCCATGTTGTAAGATAAATGATGGGTCAGCTTCGAGTATGCTGACAGGTTTTATTACAGATCTCATCGATGCGTGTGACATGTTCAGTGTGTGTAACCATGAACATTTTCATGTTATGAGAAGCATTAAAACGTTGTAATTGCCAGTTGTGATGATCTTACTTAAATTGATTGCACATGTATAGACACATTTAATAGATTATGGTTGAAGAAAAAACTTCTCTAATAATTCAAATCTACCAAGGACCCTTGCATTGAAACCAGTTTACAATTTATAGATCAGTAGATATGTTGTTAACTTTGAAGTCATTCATGTCCACTTTCGACCCATGCTTCAAAAGTTACTCAAACAATAATTTCATTTTTAAGATCAGTTGATTTTAGAATGTCCGTACAGTTACATTAATCTACGTCATATTTGATAACATTTTCGCTCATATATAATATTATTATAAATATTAAATTCTGGTGATGTGAAGGAACAGCCGGATGTGCTTAAAGGATATCTAGACCGACGGTTACAGCAGATTGAGAAGATAAGTTTCGCACCATTGGTTTGCTTAATGTAGGAGTGATATATCCTTGAATAGATTCATCAGGTTTGATTTTAAACATTAATTAAAGTTCATCATAACAAAACCAAGGTGTAAACACTTACTATTGACGGTTTCGGATGAGAAAAAGAGGACCCCACGTCATGAACCGGGACGAGGGGAGCCATTTTATCAATCACGTATTTGATCCTCTTTTGGATAGGAGTGAGCCCTCTGTTGGCAAGTCTCGTTCTACCCAGAAGAAGGATATACCATCATTCTGAAGATGAGAGTCGATCATGACACTCGAAACCGTCAATAGTAAGTGTTTACACCTTGGTTTTGTTATGATGAACTTTAATTAATAGGAGTGATATACTTCATTACACCCTTGAAAGGTGACGACGATCTCTAAATGTCACTTTAGTTTGTGATAGTCTCATTTTTAACGATATGACATTTTTATCATCTTAAAGCAAGTATTCATTTGACATGATGGCTTGAATAGTCCCAAAATGATGATTATTTGTTACTTTATTTGGTTTATAGCATTAACCAAATGATAACTATTGGAGGCGATTGAGTAAAATTCAACAATTCTTTGATGCATTTTTATGCACATTATGTCTATTTTTGTTTGTTTGTTTATTTGCAGAAGAAGAACATAAAAGCCTACATTTTATTGTCAATTCTCAATGGGATTTGTGGACAGTATACAGATTTTAGCTGATTTAATTTCTGAAAAAATTGAAAAAACAATATTACCAGTCCTCTTTGATTATGCTAGGATGATCCTTTAAATGAAAGCAAATTAAAGATAAATAAAATAACAAAACAACCGTTAGTAATCTTTAAAAGACATATAAACAATGATAAATGCTAAGTTGATAAATCTGAAATTCATAACACCAGAATAAATCTCTAGAACCATTACTTCTTTATCCTTGATTACACCACCCGTTTTTAGACTATTCAATCCAATTAGTTCCTCATTCCAAGTGTTTTGCTTTCTTTCTGGTCGCATCTGTTTTGGAAAGTGAAAATGATTAAAATATACTTTGAAATTTTGAACCTCTTAACCTTGGACATTCTTGTTAGATAGAAACTTGAAAAACACTTATACAATCGATAAGTAAATTAATGACGGTTAGCAAAATAACACCAAAGGGATGTAACATTCGCCAAGTAAAAATGTTTCCAGATAGTAATTGCGTTTGATATCTATCAGAATTTACATCATTTAATTTTGAAACCGTAATCAATATATTTTTATTGAAGACCCCCTAAAATCCCTCTAAATATTCCGTTCTTCTTTTCAACCTGGACGAATGAACAATTTAAGGTGATCTTTTGAGACAAACGCAGTGCAATTTTAATGTCAACGAAAAAACAACGAAAAAAAAAAAGAAATGCATAAAATATGCTTGTCTCACTATATGATCAATTCCAATACTGTAATTTTCTTATTATTTTAAAGCTTGAGTTCATGTCTTTTGCTTCTTAAACTTGAAATATAACACTAATAGTACTACTAATGCCGAGACATGTTTGCAAAATGTTTTCCCGCTCATCCCTGGATAATTCAAGCCCTTGTACCGCCTCCTGGTTCCGTTCACCATAATCATTCAGAAATTTCCCCGGAGGATATGTGGGTTAGAGGAGATACTTATTACTAAAACAGGGCACGATTTTGAATATTGTAATCCCAGCTAAACTGTGTCAAATGCATAATGTACAATTAATAGTGAAAAGCGTGACAAAGTGATATTAGAAAGAGAAAGTCACTCTCAGCATAATTTACCGGACACACTCGGTTTACTTTCAAATACCTAACCTATGTATAATTTATATCGCTGAGGGCTATACTTTCTACATCGTTGGCGAAACTTTAGCTCTTATGAACATGTGGTGTCTAAACGTCAAGCGATTTAAAAACAGCACACGTTGCAATTAAAGTAAAATTTGATGCCTATTTCATGGTGCTTTGCCATGGATGATAGAACAGAGTATTAAAACTTGCCATCTGTTGTTATAGGGTTTATGTGGGGTTTACATGTATGTATCCCTTAATTATTAGTGATACTAATAAACGTGTGCTGTTTCCGTGATGAAACCGTCTAAAATATCGCCAAATCTGAGAAATTGTGAGCAAACAATATCAGGTACTAGTAGTAGTATTTTGTTGATGTGGTGCATTTTTGTTTTCTTTTGATTTTCATCTCTTTGCATTTGGCGTGGCTGATTTTGATTGTAAATTGTAAGGAAACATGAAATTGTGCTTGAATTATAACACATATAACACAGCAATAACAAAGTTTGCAATGATCTAGAAGCCTTTACATCGAAGGTTTGGCGCCACATGGCCGTTCCTGCATATCCAACGAACAAACAATTTCAAGACCTGACGGCACTTACAAGATTAACGGTTTTATTTTCCTGCCATTTTTATTTTTCGCTTTAATGTTGTATATCTGTTTTTAAACAACGCATTCGCGACTGATTGTTACACATTAACATTTTACTCTTATATCTTCAACATGCTTGTTTAAAAGGGTGTACGTTGCTAACACGGACTAGGCGTTTAAATTGTACATAGAGATGATTTCATATGTGTCGCGCACAACATTTATGATAAGAATTTATAAAAATTAATCTCTCTACATTTCATGATAATTTCTAAGACTTCTAATTCTAATGGTAAATAAGTTTACAGAAAGATTTCATATACACTCAAATCTGTGTTGTTCTACTACAAGTATCTCAATTCTTTAGACCGACCTAATAAAGATTAGCGTATTCAAAGTTTCTTAAATAATATATTAGACAGCGTTATTGAATTTTTGAAAATGCTTCCCTCAGTTAGATCTTTTATAAAAATTGAATCGACAAAAACACGCCCGAGGAATTTTCACGCGGTATATATGATCTTATAAATATTACTGTTACAATGATACTTAAGGTATAAATAGTTGATGATGCAGAATTAAGACGACGTATTCTTTGAAAACCTTCGAACTATATATTACTTCAAACTCAAAGACGTTAATGTAATCTTGTAGCCTGTAGACGTACTTGAAATAAAGAGAAGATAGACACAAAGATGTTAAGAGTATGGTGAAAAATATATTCAATTGACTTAAAATCTTCTTCTTATTTCATTAACATTCAAAAACATACCAGGAGTATTCGATTTCGATGTGTTCGTAGCCTTAGACAGTAAGCTATGCAAGTTTTTCCTTGTATGTTGTGTTCGATTTCGATGTGTTCGTAGCCTTAGACAGTAAGCTATGCAAGTTCTTCCTTGTATGTTGTGTTCGATTTCGATGTGTTCGTAGCCTTAGACAGTAAGCTATGCAAGTTCTTCCTTGTATGTTGTGTTCGATTTCGATGGGTTCGTAGCCTTAGACAGTAAGCTATGCAAGTTTTTCCTTGTATGTTGTGTAACTTCATTGATCAAAATATCGGAAATCTAATCATTTTGAGTTTCCTGTGAGTTGATTTTTTAACATTAAAATCGAAAAAAGGCACAACACCCTAAAGAACTATACCTAATCAAGGTCTCAAAAGTAAGAAAATTTACCCCTTAATACAGCGTTAAAAGTATTTGACTGCTGATTTCAAACGTGGCATGAAGGTTTTTCATTTGCAACTTTTAATGCTATAATTCTATTCTTTAGAAACATATAAAGGGTCAATTTTCATTTTGTTGTATGTTCCTTCTCATTAGTGTAATGAGAAGAATGGCTTGATTCAATTCAATTTTAAATTAATTATATTATGTGTTTTTAAATGACTTAGTTTCGATTTTCTTCATACTATTCTAACAGCAATTTTCAATGACACTGAATTCTGTATAGAACCTTCTGGTACAAAAATTATTCAAACATGTTTTGCATGTGTGGTAATTTTACTCCAATATAATTATCTATTACCATGCTATTAAAAGTATTGTTGCCATGCTCAGACAGCGAAACATTCGTTGGCTTGATAAAACGGTATATTAAGGCAGGCTAATAGGTTGCATGATCACCTAAGGGACTCGACAGAATAAAGATTTCCAGGCTTATGACACGCGAGGGATTGTCTTATAATTAGAGCGATAAATATAACATCATTTTGTACCTGACTTCTCGTTAAGAGTCATGCTTGGATAACTAAGCGTTGCAGACTTTGAGCACGTGTGTTCGTTTGCAGGCATAAATAATTACTTTCTCATTCGTTACAAATGATATGCTATTTGAGGGTCTTTTGACAAGCCTATGGCCTATGATAAGTGTCAAGACAACCATATACATTAAAACATCTCATGTTTGCTTTTTAAGTCATTTCAGTTGTTGGGTTATGGCATACGATCAAACTGAAGACCAATATCACTGCTTCATCATGTTCATGGGTACTTATTGTTGTTTTCTAAATACAATGATGATAAACATTTATACTATATAGTATTTTCAATGATTTCTTTTCGATAGGTTTATTTAAACAAATGCAATGGTTATTCGTTTCACCATTATCGCGTGATGATAACTGATATAAAATAATTGTTAAACAAAGTGAATGTTTAGAACGTATTTACAGTCACTTTATCAAACAGAACAGCCTGTAAGCACCTGCCTTTAAAACTAGGACGGATGCCTCGATATTATGCATAATTTTGACAAACTTTGTGACGAATTTAAGCTAGTTTTTTATTGCATAACACAAAATTTCAAACGATTTGCTGTTGTAAAACTCTTAATGAAATTTAAATGATTAAAGGGACTGGCCTAAATTCATCCCACTAATTTTTTACCATATCTTTTTAACATAAATCGGTAGAACATGTTTGTAGTAATATAATCTACAAGTAGTGTTCCATGATTTTGAGGAATATTGGAAAAAATTGCAATTCTATAATCTTTATCGCCGGCGAAAAAAAAATGTGAAAACAGTGTTTCTAGTTTCAAAATTTAAAAAGATTTTGTTTCTACACATGTGATGGGTAAACAAATTATTTTTGATGAAGTTGTTTCTCTTTTAATATGTATTAAATCATCTCTAAGAGTTTTGTTTGATTTTTGATCTGGTAAATCCAGATCTGAGGTACAAATTTAGGATTCAAAAACCACAAGATAGTCACACCACCATATCAAAGAATGATATATTGCAAATTAGTTATCTCTCAATTTGAGCCCTTTCTGTGTAAAGATTTTGATATTACTACACTTTTAAGCTTTATTTAGAGCATTTCCATAAGTTTTTAATTCTAAGTGGAATCAAGGCTAGTCCCTTTAAGAACAACTTACGAGAGATGAAATTAGTGACAGACGGTTCGCAAGTACGCTACATGATTCTGTTCATAAGCTTCTACAGTTTGTTCAGGGTAATTTATAGAAACCAATACACCACACAAGAGGAATCTTAATATAATGACCTTATTCTGAAGTAAAATGAATACAATTGAGGATGTCGAAGTGAGTGAGCGAATCAAGTTTGAAAATATATATATATTTCTGATGACACGTCCAAACATGTTTATTGGGATTCTATTAACTTTGGAGTTCACTTGATTTTAATGCTCAAAATACTTAATTGTCACCAGAGAATCTGTGAAACTGTGTTAACTTAAGAGGCCAACACCTTTACCTTTGCCAGAACTTCTGAAATGAATTGAAGCAAACGTGTATTATATTCTGTGAAGAATAACATCATTGTACCCGAAGTGTCAAAACAGCGGGACGTTAGATTTAAAACATTCATTTACTTAAAAATAAAAAATATATATGAATATCACACATTCAATCGCCTGCTCTATGTAACTTTGTTGTTAAATATAAAAAAAGGAAAACAATATTTTCCGCATTGCTTCCGCACACTTTGAGTATTATTTCAAAAGTAAATTTTGAAAAGGACTTAATCAGACAAATTAAATGAATTCGAACAACTTTAAATAAAGATAGAAATGAGCATATTACAAACGGTACATTATGTCTAAGAAGCGAAAAGAAAAACAGATTTTGTTATTATTACGAACGCGATTAATCGTCAGACAAAAGAAAATTTAAATCAAAATCCCTGGTTGTGAACAATAATGCACTAAATTCAAGTGAAAATTTTGCTTTATTGATAATAAATTCGAATGGCTTCCTAAACGCAAAAGAAGTTTATTGTTCAATCTAAGCCCAATTTCAGCATGTCTAGTTAGTTCTGATACTGTGATCAGAGCGATAAATGCATTGGATAAGCTACAACTTATGTAAACATCTTTTAAAAAAATGATGGCCAAGCGTATATTTTGTTATCTAGCATGAAAAGTGCTAGCAATATTATGTTCAGTTTTATTATCTGCTGCTAATGTCTATGTGCTATATACTGCTGATAGCAATTTGTTCATTTGTACTCTTTTGCCATCTACTGCTGATATCAATGTCTGTGCGCAATCTACTGCTGATAGCAACTTGTTCATTTGCATTCACTTGCCATCTACTGCTGATATCAATGTCAATGTGCTATCTACTGATGATAGCAATTTGTTTATTTGTATTCATTTACTGCTGATATCAATGTCTGTGCGCAATCTACTGCTGATAGCAACTTGTTCATTTGCATTCACTTGCCATCTACTGCTGATATCAATGTCTGTGTGCTATCTACTACTGATGGCAATTTATTAATTTATGTTCATTTGCCATATACAGCTGACATCAATGTCTATGTGCTATCTACTGATGATAGCAATTTGTTTATTTGTATTTATTTGCCATCTACTGATGATATCAATGTCTATATGCTATCTACTGCTGATAGCAATTTGTTCATTTGCATTCACTTGCCATCTACTGCTGATATCAATGTCTGTATTTGTTCATTTGTATTTATTTGCCATCTACTGCTGATATCAATGTCAATGCGCAATCTACTGCTGATAGCAACTTGTTCATTTGCATTCACTTGCCATCTACTGCTGATATCAATTTCTGTGTGCTATCTACTGATGATAGCAATTTGTTCATTTGTATTCTTTTGCCATCTACTGATGATATCAATGTTTGTTGTTGATAGCAATTTGTTCATTTGTATTCTTTTGCCATCTACTGCTGATATTAATGCCTGTGTGCTATCTACTGCTGATAGCAATTTGTTCATTTGTATTCATTAGCGATCTACGGCTGATATCAATGTTTGTGTGCTATCTACTGCTGATATCAATTTGTTCATTTAAATTCATTTGCGATCTACGGCTGATATCAATGTTTGTGTGCTATCTACTGCTGATAGCAATTTGTTCATTTGTATTTATTTGCGATCTACGGCTGATATCAATGTCTGTGTGCTATCTACTGCTGATAGCAATTTGTTCATTTGTATTGTTTTGCCAGCTACTGCTGATATCAATGGCTGTGTGCTATCTACTGCTGATAAAAATTAACTTTAATATAGTTAGGAATATCATTCAACACTTTAACACCTTAATAGGAGATAGATTTGCGTCCTAATACAGTTCTATTTTTTGGATACTTTAAGTGTGAAGCATACCTTGTATTATAATTATTATTATCAAAATTAGTGTTAAACATATTGTCAAAGGCTGATGGTAGTGAATTTTGACAATAGTTGTACATAAATGTGCCAATGTTTAGATAACATAGGTCAAAAACTAGGTAAAAGAATAGTGGAAGAATCTTTAATTTTTGGCGTGCCAGACATTGGTGGGTCACCAACCGGTGTCCGGTCGGTTACTGGCCGGATTCCGTTCGGACATCTAGGAAACTAGTCAAACCCCCGGGGTTATTTAGTACAAAAGGGGTTATGGGGACGTGCCGCAAATTCGGGTAGCAAGATCAGGCTCTCTGGTATTTCCATTGGTCCCTTTTCTTCGCAAAATGTGGTATTTTGATTAGTTCATACTTCAAAATTGTCAATAATTTGCACCAAATGTCGCCAATTTTGACATTTCTTCTCAAACTTCAGATAATTTAGCCAAAATAGTGCATATTTGGGCAGGAATAAAAAATTTGGGAGATTTTCTTAAAAATTGGTATTTGGGGGATCTCGGGGGCAGGCCGTTGTTCCGACGTATCATTTCTCCGAATGGTTTGTGTTCAGAACGGCCGTTTCTCCGAATGGTTTTAACTCCGAACGGTTTTTACTCAGAACGGCCGTTTTCCGAATGATTGTTAGTCCTTTGATCAGACAGGTTTTAAATCCAAAAGGCTATTGCTCCAAAAATCTTAATTCCGAAAGGTTTTTGTTCCGAACGGTCATTTCTCCGAACGGTTTTTACTCCGAACGGTTTTTACTCCGAACAGTTTTTATCCTGAACGGTTTTTAATTCGAACGGTTTTAATTCCGAACGACCGTTTCTCCGAATTTCGGAGAAAAGACCGTTCGGATCAAAAACCGTTCGAACCAAAAACTGCTGTAGTTTTTAAGATCAATTTATATTTTGTCATGCAAATAAATCAAATAAAAAGTGGAACAACATTCAGATAATTATGATAAGATTTCTACCACAATGTTATTTCTATGATTCAATCTTCTCAAATCTCTCTGCAACATAGTCAACCTCTGCCATGATAACACACGTTCGATATGTTCTAGTCTCATTTTTACAGCAAATCCGACCAATGACCTACCGGAGACCGGGGTCCGACCGGTCTCCGCAAGGAATCACATTTCCATACCGATGTCATACCGGCGTTGCGGCTTTGCAGACGCCGGTCGGACACCGGTGGTTATGTGACCAGGGTTTGTTAATAGTTTTCACAAGTTTTAACGACATTTATTGTTGAAACCAGTGAAACCATGAATCCAGTCAGTATTTATTTACAAACATTGCTACAACACCATACGTCAAACGTTACGCAACATTTAATGATGTTAATAAATTCCAATTTGATATTACTATTTTCATTATTAGCTTTCATAACTATATTTACATATATGATTTAAATTGTTTTTATTTATCTCTATATTGACACATATTAGAGAAAATGTATACTACATGTACGGATCGACTGTTTTGTTTTGGACAAATTCTAAAACGTACTTACAAACTTCTTTAGTAACATATCAGCTAATCTTGATTTCTGCAGGGAATTACACTTACAAACGAGCAATCTAAATGCGCCGCGTCTTTCTCTACAAGCATATTGTTACTGATTCGACGATAACATTCAGTCTATACAAACATCAACCTTAGGCAGCAATTTGGTATGTCTTTTTCATCATTTTGCATTGAAATTGAAACCATAATTTAAAACCTGTTGATATCCAAAATGGAACAATTTGTTTCAGGCTATGTATTAGTAAATCGATCTGATAATTTAAGTTTGTTCGTTAATGTATATAGCACTTTGTTTTATGCCAAAACTTGTAGAGAAGAAGAAGAAGAATATGATGATGATGAAGAAGAAGCAGAAGAAGAAGAAGCAGAAGAAGAAGAAGAAGAAGAAGAAGAAGAAGAAGAAGAAGAAGAAGAAGAAGAAGAAGAAGAAGAAGAAGAAGAAGAAGAAGAAAAAGAAAAAGAAAAAGAAGAAGAAGAAGAAGAAGAAGAAGAAGAAGAAGAAGAAGAAGAAGAAGAAGAAGAAGAAAGAAACTTGTCAAAAACAATACCCTGCCGAAGCCTTTC
>JXSR01S044323.1:108766-124047 GCA_000969725.1 Ophiothrix spiculata | reverse complement strand
AAAAGAATCCATGGATGTTTAATGTTACCATCTGTAACTTAATTGTGTTTTTTTGTTGGATCCTATCAGGTTCCTTCGATATAATGTACATTGAATGCCTGATGATTGGTCTTACAAAGATTCTTTTTTGGATTTCATACTACTTCTGGTTACAGCAACTCTTTTTGTGAGATGTGGACTTGATTTAGCCCAAAATCATTAGTGTAGCCAGAAAGGGTCAAGGGGCAGACTGCCCCCTGACAAACAATCAAGGGGGAAATTGGGTCAGCAAGTGGGAAAATTAGGAAGGAAACAAGAGAGTTCAGGGGAGGAAAAAAACAGTCTCTTTGCCCTTTGAACAATATGGACCGTGGAAAAATATGTCCAAGAAATGCTCAGAATTACTGAAAACCTTTTTTTATTATTTTTTTATTTGCTTGTCAGTTTTTCAAAAAAAACCCTAATTTATTTTTGGTTCAACCAAAATAGGTTTTTTAAAACTGCACCAGGAAATATCAACTGAGACAAAAATAAGTAAAGTTATTTTCGTCTCAGATATCTGGTAGAAATGGGGTTGGCACCGGGAAAATCAGGAAGAAATGTGTTTTCCCGCCTCTGCAGCCAACAGACGATGTATGATATTGAGAAGGTTTTTTCA
Organism: Ophiothrix spiculata; assembly: GCA_000969725.1. Taxonomy (NCBI): domain Eukaryota; kingdom Metazoa; phylum Echinodermata; class Ophiuroidea; order Amphilepidida; family Ophiotrichidae; genus Ophiothrix; species Ophiothrix spiculata. The sequence goes on along the minus strand of JXSR01S044323.1, from coordinate 123,410 downwards.
TCTGATACTATAAGATAGTAATTGGATATGGATAATTTACTTGACCATATATGTTCAAACAATTGGATGGGTTTTCACCAAGATTTCACCTATCCGTTAATTGCAAACATGATGTATAACAGTGCATTTAACGTTGATGCTATGAAGTTACACAAAAACGTGCTTAACGACACGTAAATCGATACTGAGCAATTGTTGAAATGCATGTACTCTCAACGCAGCATGACACCCATTACACGATATGTCTTTCAACTTCAATTGGAATCTTTTTTTGCAATGGGTGGGTGTCTTTTCAAAGTAGATATAATTTTTGTATAGGTAAATTCAGAAAATATCATCATTTAATATATGTATTTGTAGGATTTTTCAAACTATATGAAAAGATTTTGTTAGACAAATCCAGAGAATACTCACATTTCTTTAGTTTTCGACCTCTTGATCAGAGGTCTTGATCACAAGTGTTGTCTGCTGCTGTTTTCCTGCAACAACTCCAATCCGATGACCTGGTAGTCTCTTTCACAGGCAGTTTTTGATTTAATTAACAAGGGGGCAAGAATGTCATAAATGGTGACAAAGGTGTATTCAATCTCACTGTAGAGACATCCTCCGGCCAGCGTTGTCATGAAAACAATTCACAACCAAGCCATTATGTTTAATATGTGTAAGAATTAGACGTCATAAACATTCAGAAAGTTAAACAGAAAGTAAATGTGTGAGCTGCGAGACTACGGCGAGGAAAAAAATAAATATATAAGGAAAAAAAACCTTTTTGACAATTCAGCAATCAGAAATGTGCACGTTTTTATAAATGCGCGTGGCAGCTTTCAGACGATTGATTTAATTATGTTGTCCTTACATGATTACTTGTATACAAAAGAGTGATTTACTTTCAATTCGTTCATAAATGTCATATTGTAAATGTATCGTTTAAAAAGAATGAAAGGCAGATAGCACACCATCGCTTTGTAAGGGAAAAGTCATTTCCCAGTGGAAAGCTGGCTGCTTTTGTTTTTTAAAAGTGATTTATTTCCAATAAGAATGTGTTAGTGCTTCCATTGATGACTTTGATGTTGCTTAATTCAGGAATTGCTCCCCTGTATGTCATGTATGTAAATTGGCAGACCAACCTTTAGCAATACATCAAATTAAACATTGTAAAACCATGACTGTTTTAAGTTGCTTTCATAGATTTTATGTTCTTTGATGTTTATTATTAAGTCATCACTTCATGTTTTAATTCGATACACTATATTCTCACTTTAATTTGCCAGTCCCTTGGGTTTTGGATTGAATTATTGTCACCCAGCTCATTGGTTACTGTTACTCTAAGGCAGCGGTCACATCACATGGGTATACGGAGCACGATTTTGCAGGGCACGTGTATAGCTTCAATGGAACACATGAATTTGATGCTACCAGGTCACATAAGAAGGCACTATTTGAAAAAAAAAGTATAGCTGCATGTGCCTATGTAACATATTTCAAATAGTGTAGAGCGCAGGCCTGGTATAGCGAATACCGTAAACCATGTACCTCTATGTAATTGATCATTCAGATAGCAGCCCAGCATAAAGACTTCATTGCAGATTTCATAAGAATCGTTTAAAAAAAATGTGTGATGAACTTGAGAAAAATAACATCACCATTTTTTTCAAGAATGATTGTAAGGTTGAGTTCCTGCAAGTTAACAAAACTTAATGGAACCCTCCCTTCAACATATTTTGTTTAATTGATTTTTATTTTGCAATTATAGTATAATGGTCAACTGCCTCTTTTAAAAAATTCAAAATTTTAACATTTATGTGGCACAGGCCAGAGCAGTGCCCCAGCTTTAAAGTCCAGAGGGATAAAAGAAGTTACAAACAAAGAAAAAAAAAAAAAAACAACTCACGAGTGCAATGTAGCTGATATGTGTATAGACGCTATAGTCGCTGATATTTAAAAATAGGAATACAAGTACTAACTGCACTTGAAGCACTTGAAGGGATGGCATGGTCTTTGGTCTTTTGTATTCTAACATTTCATTACAACACATATTTCAGGAGGAGAAAATATATTTTATATGATATAGGGATCAAATAAATAATCCCAAAATATAGTTATCGATTTCCCATCAACAAACCTGCATAATTTTTAGAAAATACATTGGAAGCTATTGGAAATGTTTAAAGAACAAATACTTGCGCACCATATATATTATTGCGCATAAAAAAGTAAAAACCAGCCCTAAAAAACAACACTTTTAAGCTGTTAACAAAATTCTCTTTATTGATGATGAACCCAGTACAAAACCTTAGCAGTTGTGACATTTCTTCACTTGTGCTACATTGGTTTCAAATGCTGACCTTGATGATGCATTGTGCTTGCACTATTTTAATCAAGACACTTTTTACATGATCAATTATTTGTAAGTCAAAATTAGAGCAAATTTTCTTACAAGAGTAAAAGCATATATAGAGCAAAACATGAGCCCATGCAGCAATGCGAAACAATCAAACATAGTGCTACCCTTGGGAAAAGAGCAAGGGGTGACTGGATATATAGAACAAATGAACTGGTTGTGTGTTATGTAAGAGGTTGTGCGACCTACAAGAAAAGGTTGCGACTAACGAATTGGAAGGTTTTTTTTTGTCCTAAGACTTTAGGGACGGGGAGAACTGTACTCGCCACTATTTTGTTGTTCTGCTGTTGACTTGAGTATCAGCTATTGAAATTAAACCAAAACTTGCCATTTCTAAATGTAAGGTTTCAACTGCCTTACAATCTTCCTTGGAGATTTCTCAGAAAAATGTCAAAATGTGCATTATTTGTTCATAATTTCAAAATACTTATATGTTTCTCACACAGTGGAATACTAAAAGATAGGTCTAAATATTGTTTTCATTCCGTTTTTCATATGGATCATTATTTCAGACCAAATTTAAATCTGAAAGGAAATGAAAAAATCAATGAAAAACATACATTTCATAAGATATTTTGAATTTTCTTTGTATTGTGGTTGTATTTCCAATATTTTGTCTGTGTCTTGGTACGGACCCGTATCCAGGATTTTATTTTTATTTTTTTTTTTGGGGGGGGGGGACGCCCCACCTCACCCCCTAAATACGGTCTTATCTTGGAATTACTGTAACTATTCATCTTTAATGTTGGTCATAAATTCTACCTTACATCAATCATACTAAGTGTCCCTCCTCCTTCCCCTTTAGTGCGATTGAGAGATAGAGAAGTTGGTCAGCCAGCTTAATTTCTTGGCCGGCCTCTATTGTGAGTGATGAGTAGAGGAAACGATGTGGTGACAATAATTCAATCAGAAAACCAAGGCACTGCCAAATAAAGGTGATTCCGTGTTGCACGGAATAAAAACATGAGGCAGGCCTGAGCATGAAGCATCTTAAAGGGTTAGCAGTATATCTCTTGTTTGTTTTGGCAATCTATGTGTGTCTTTTTAAAGAACATGTCATTTCTAAATGCAACATGTTATTGCCATGAATGAAATAAAATTCTTAGACAAGTTAAAACTATACAAAAATTGAACATTAAAATATTGTTTTCAAAATTTAATCTGATCATTGTGAAAAAAAATCCAAAAAGTCAACATACACCTTGTATTGAGTACTTACTAAATGTAGTTGGACCTGAAATTTGTGATTATACCTGGGTCACTTTTCACTAATGAAACTTGTATTCCTGCTTTTATTGCACCATAGGTTATACTAAGTTGCTGGATTTTTTACACCATTGTCATGAAATCATCACAGCCATATTTAAGATAAATTTCAACCTCAAACCAAATCAGAAACCATTGACCTACATATTAAGTGAAAAGCTAACCATTTCTAATTTCAATTTTTAATCTTGTGCGTTATGCATGTTTGGTCACGGAAGCCACAAATCAAGTAAATTTGTATCAAGTTAAGCTTTGCTGCTGCATATGAAATTACATCCTCTTCTGTATTAAAACCCCGAAGAATACTTGTAAATTGTCACTGAGTAAACTCTGATTTCTCAATCTAGACTTTTTTCAATCAATACCAAACACACTTTAACAGTGCAAACCCCTACGGACAAAACTTCCATCCCATTTCTCAGATATTGCCTCTCAATTTAGCTGATATCGCATGTCAATTTAGAGCATCAGTGTTAAAAACCTGCTATACGAGTATTTAGCAATTTTCAAGGATATCGTGTTTTAGCGATTTAGCTATGATGTGTAGAGGGTGAAGATCCTTAAGGTAGGCATTGTCATTATGGCAAAGGAATAAAGGTGGGCTGAGAGTGTTTGATTTGTGGTTTACATGGGGGAGAGATTGCCCACAACTTGATAGTTGAAAAATGTCAGTGTATTTTGAAAGTTAATTATTCAAAATTTTTCTTTTTGCTTCTGACAGGCAAATTATAAAAATTCTTGAGTTACCAATGTATGTATGTATGTTTCAAGAGTACAATAGACTCTGCTTAATTGGGATCCTCATAAATAAGATTTTTGTATAATTGACATATTTGGTCAGCAAACCATTTCTTTATGTGCAAAATTGACCTGCTTATTGGGGCATTTTCCTCTGATAAAATAGATAAAACATGAATAAGTGGGTATTTAACTGTTTTTGTGCCATAACAACATCCTGCTGAAGTCAAAACTATCATTGAATTAAAGTCAGCTCGTGGTCTCTCTTTTGTGTAATTTTTGAGTTTTTCGTATGGATATTTGGAAAATATGATGCACATGTGGGTGTTATGGAATGTTTGACAATTTACGTAACCTCTCAATGTGTAATCATACACGTATGAGTTAAAAATGGCTAGTGTAATTGGAGTAACAAAAAAAGATGGATTAATGGATTAAAAAGACAAATTTTCCCTTTAATATTTTTAGCATACCATGTAACCTTTTTGTAATTTTCATCCTCATCAGACAGGTGCGTATCCCGTTGATATGCATTACCTCTCCTTCATCTTAAGTGTTAATTGCCTGACATGTCCTAGATTTCAAGAAGTAGTAGGGTTTAATACAATCAAATGAATTAAATAATCACCATCAGGTTCTGAGGTGTATTATTTCAGTGGGTGATTTGCATGCTTAAGGGTTGTAGGTGGGCACAGCAACAGTAAATCTGTAGGAAGCATAATACTATCGTCTTAAGATTTACTTAATGCTATTCATTTTTGGAAAAGAAACCTTGTTAGAGACAAGAAGTGCTAATGAGATTATTTCAAAAGGTTTAACCTAATTTCAAAGTCCTTATACTCTATGTTTGAAAAAAATTATTTAAATTGTTGGCATCATTTACTTCAAAAGGAAATGCAAAACTGTTCACATATTACACTTCCCCTTACAATATTTTCTTATGATACAATTTTTATTTTTAAAAGTTACAAAAGTTACAAATGTTGCCATTTTAGCTGTTGTTTTACAAACCCTTGAATTTGCTTACCCTGAAATATGTCTTAATTATGTACTTAAGGTGAAAGTAACTTTAAATGTATATCATGTAAAGTGAGCCGTAATATGTACCGTGAAGCTACATAAAGTATTCATGGTGCGTATCCATTGCACACCTGACTAAAGAGTGATGGTATCACAAGACACCGGGTCTGAGTGCTTGCATGGATGTGAACATGCAAAGCGACATAAACTTGCCGTTTTTGTTTTCAGACGAGAGGGGCACATGGAAAGGAAACTGAATCAGAAGTTTTAATGGGAGGAGGGAGGGAGGCAGTAAGTGAGGCAGGGATGGAGGGAGGATGGGAGGGGTAAGGTTCTGGTGATGTTTTATTTATGTGATAGCAGTTGTTGTTTATTTGTTTATTTATTTGTTTGTTTGTTTGTTTGTTTATTTATTTATTTATTTATTTATTTATTTATTGTATTTTGAACTTTCCATCCTAAATTGCTCAATTCTATATTGAAATGACATGTACTTAATATCTGGCCAACTGTTTTGTCAATCACTTTAAAATTGTTGTATAAGGACTTACATATAAAATTGTATAATTTGAAAACTCAAGAAGAATATCCTCTGATATATATCATAACTCTTTGAGTTTTGAGGTAGAGCACTTAACTCAAAAGGAAATCCAACCATAGCAATTGGGTGATAAATGTGTATTCATTTGTATTACAAAAAGTCATTTGTTGCTCTTGCAAATGCATATGAAGTGTTTTGTTGAAATTTTCTTTTATTATCTTGTTAGATACAAATATATAAATTGTGACCTGCAAATAAAATATTAGTGTCACTGAATAGAAATTAAATTTCACCATGCCCTTACATTATAATTATATGATTTTGAGATTTTTACAAATAGCATGTACTCAAATGATCAATTATATTTATTCACAGATAGCTTTGTTAATTCAGTAAAATTCAATTTTGCTTATGGACACCTGAGCATTATATATTTATTACGAAGGTTGGCTCGACCTTTGTTTAAGATAAACTGGAATAAAATAAAGGTTAGTGACCTGGTAGACAGTCATTTTGATTCTGTACACATCATTTTGCAGATGAAAAAATCTTGAAATGTTGATTTAAAAAGATAAACCAGATAACCATTACTTAACCAATCTTGACATTACATCATGTGATGCGTTTCTTTTCATTTCATTTGCTGACATTAGTGGTCAACTTTGGTTGCAATCTGTCACTTTGAAATGACCCAAACTGACAAGTCAAATCTATACATTGATTGTAGATGGGGAAGACTCTAGAATATGTAACATGGTCATGTACCTTAAGGTAAAGGTTGGATGACACTGTCTTGATCAAGGTCAATGCAAAATTGTATAAGGAAATATAAAGAAAATTAAATGGATGAGGATTGTCAAGGCTTCAATTTGATTCTGTTAAGTGACATTATGACACTTTATTTGTACCATTATTTCCTAACAACACATTTATTTTTTGGTATATTTAGAACTTTCCTGATTTTTTCCCATTTTTTTTTCTTTCCTTTCAAATATCAAATTCCCATTTTTACAAATCCTTCCTGAAAGTATCGAGTTCATTAATCAAATATGTTAAAGGTATAAGTATACAAAAGGTATACATGGTATAAGTATACAACATTTGCTGATGAAAGAACTTTCCGTAATTTCTTTGCATTATTAAGTGTTATTCTTACACAAGTTGCAGATAGATCAAAATAAATTCATTTTTTGTTGGATCACCTAATAAAGCCAATTTTCAGATTTCAACATGAGGGGACAGCATTTATCATTGTCAATATCGATAATTAATAAAGAAAGAAATTTAAAAAAATAACATTTAGGGGTTGATTTTAGCAACTTCCATTTTTTTGCATTTTGCTTCCATTATAACTGCTAACATTTCAAATCATGGAACATCCTGGAAATATCAGAAAACAAGTTTGAGTATGATGCTGAACGTTTCCAATGCTCCTTTTTATGGAGTTCAAGCCCGTAGTCAACAAGACTAAAAGATAACTGAGATCAGATTTTACAAGCTAACTCTCATATTTCTGACAATGAAAGCAAATTTAAAATGCGGAAGGCATAAAGGTTACACAGTCTTGAACATAATAACATCATTGTGAGCTTGGTATTCATTGTGACATAGATGCATATATCGCAAACATGACACGAATGGGAACATTTCTACGCATATTGCATGAGCTATAGACATGGAGAAACACTATTACAACATGGCATTCATCTTGTCACTAGGAACCATCACATAGAGTGAGACTGAATATTCTTTTATTTCCAATTGACATCCTCCAAGAATCTATTCTGGTATTGAAATTCTATCTTTGGTACCCAACAAGTTGTTTATTTTCTTCGGGTGGGTGGGGTCACCACCAGCTTGTTTCAAACAAGGAGTGCTGCTCAGAGGGGCTTGCATCATTGTTTGAGGATAGGGGAGGAGGGGCACTAAGGAGGTAAAATCAAAATGGCTGATTTTACATGATTTTTATAGAGTTTGCGTTTGGGGGAGGTGGGGGGGAGGGGTCAGTCCCTGAAGCCATCCCCATTGACATGGTATAGTACTGGGTCTTTGTGATTAGGTATACTTAATTTCTAATTTTCATTTATAAGTCTATCTGTGACAAATCAGGAAGTTTAAGATGACAGGTTGGAAAGTTTACCCATTGAAGTAAAATGCAAGGATGTCTCCTGTGCCATTTGAACCAATGGTGGCTTAACCAGGCATTTTTGTTGGGAGAGGGGAGGGAAGATGGTCAAGAAAAATTTGCAGGTGGTAATAAAGGCCCACAAAAAAGGGATTGGCCTAGATTATTCCCACTTATTATTTTATGTACATATTTTACATGAATCAATAGAACATAGTAATATGAAATTAAACCTACCAGTAGTTTTTCCATGATTTTGAGGAATATTGGAGAAAATTGCAATTCTTTACCAACTTTAATTTTTCCTGCCAGCGGTAAAAAATGGTGTGAAAACAGTGTTTCTAGTTTCAAATTTTAAAAGGATCTTGTTTCCACACCTGTGATATGGATACAACAAATTATTTTTGATGAAATTGTTTCTCTTTTTAATCAAATTATCCCAGGCCCAGGAGCTTTGTTTGATCTTTTATCTGGTAAATCCATCTGAGGTACAAATTTAGGATTTAGAAAACACAGGATAGTCACACCACTATCACATTTAATGGTATATTGCAAATTAATTGATCCATTTCTGTGTAAATTGTTGTACTTTTTTGGATTTTACTACACTTTTAAGCTTTATTTAGAGAATTTCCATAAGTTTTTAATCCGAGTGGAATCTAGGCTAGTCCCTTTAACTGCATAGTTTTCTGTACTTTTGAATTTCATAGGGGACAAGAAGGGAGTGCTTTTAACCATTGCCTTGCCCCTTCTCTGGCTATGCCACATTTAAAATGAACTCATAGGTTCCAATTTGTTGTTCCCCCTCCTTGGAATTCTTTCCCTAGTAGATGCATGCATATTTTCCGTGTGGATTTCATTATACTAGGTGTGTTTTGTGAATTTTGTGTATTGATCATATAATTGGGTTACATTGTTGGGTAACGTCCCAACATAAAGCGCCTATCATTTATCAATATCTTATCAATATTACATTCATGGTCGTCTATGGAAGACAAAAGTGCCATTTTTGGTGGAGTAGTTACTCAGGAACATCCCCTTTTATTGTTATTGCTTAGCAACAGTGTTATCAATAACCCTTTTTGATGAAGTGTTATTTATAGCATGTTTTAGCCCACATGTTTCTACACAAGCCAAAACTAAAAATATATTTTTTAATTTTCTCGCTAATTTGGATTAAAAACATTTTTTGTAATATTTTCTTATAATAAGTTGTCACAACAAACCCATGTTCTTTCTAACTGGTCTAACTCGTCGTTAGACAAAAAGAACAGTTTGTCTTGCATACCTTGCATTTGTATATACAAAAAACAATGATATATGGAGTCATGGCATAGTTTATCCCACACAATAATCCAAATTCTTGGGATATTCTTTTAAGGTCAGAAAAAAGGACACATTTTGACATGCACTGCACCCTTCAACAACAACAAAAAAAAAACACCAACAACAACAAAACAAGTTGGCCAATCACACACTCCACACAAATGAAAAAGATGCATTTGGCTTAACTCATTTTATAAAGAAATATTTAAGAAAACAATATTGTATAGGCCTAGTTATTTTCAAATTTTCTCTTTTGAACATACTTGTCTGGAATTGAAAGATGATTTTGTGGAATAAGGTTAAAAAATGTTAACTTTTATTTGGCATTTTAGATATTTTTTCTTCTGATGATAAATCTGTATACTTTTGGTTGGAAGGAAAATGTGTTTTTTCCCTTGATTAATTTAATCAGTTGAAAACCTGTTTTTTCTACAAGCTTTGGATTTTCACCGAGAAATTACTTTTTGTATGTAAATTTATAAACGATTTGTAATTATTCATATATTTTCATTCCAGTTTTGTTTAACATATTTAATTTGAAAAAAAGGAACTGTTACAATTCTAATTTGTGTTCGCATTGGCTGTGATATCACTGATTTACTGGAGTAAGTCCATCCTGAATGTTTTTAAAAAATCCTCTCAAAGTGATGAGAATATGATAAAATACTACGTATGTGGTGCCTCTCAATGAGCCGAAAACCAAATGGCATTTTGTAAATGCACGACACACATATCAGATCTGATGCAATCTGGTGGTGGTTACTAGGCAACGCTTCAACAATCAGACCACGGTTTTCCCGGCTGCTCTTTTGTGTGTTGAATTAACACATCTGAAATGATGATATGGTCTAGTCATACAACGGATGTTTACAGCCCGCACTATTATCCATCTCTTTTTACGCATATTCTATTAATGGTTACTTAGGAGCACTTCAATATAATGATGCTATCTTAAGAAATGTAAGCTTATTAATTGAACTCTTTAGAACATAGTAGAAACAAGTATTTAAATTTGGGACTATTGTAAAACTAGATCTTTGTTTGTGTAGAGAAAAAATAACTATTTTCGAGATATTTTAACAATGTTTAGTAAAACAGTCGTGCAATGTAATGTTAAGTGGTTCCCCAAAAGGTTACATGTGACTTCAGATTGCACACTGATGTCTATAGATGATACATGCTTAATGATTATTAGTGAATGCAGAAATAGTTGATGAATCATTTGAAAAAAAAAGATGTGTTTATTGTATTTGCCATAGAAACATGAAGTAAATATGTCATAATAAATGAGGTATTTGTTAAAAGACATATTTTGCCCAAAAATGCAGTCAAATTCTTGGAAATGTTCAGTTATTGCAGGTTTCTAAACATTTTTATAGAGCCTATAAAGAATTTGATGATATGCAATTTACTGTTTTAAGTGCCAATTGTCATCGGAAAGGGACTTATAATAATTACTCTAATAAATCCTTCCCAAAAGTATAGGCCATGATATACATCATCATTTTGGTACGACATTTTCATTCAGAATTTTCCTCATGGTGTCGATTTTTTTACAATGTTGTAAATTTTTCATTCTGATCCTAAATTTTACACTTCATGCAAAATGATGCTAATGTTTTGCACAGTGAAAAAGGTTGTACAACATATATGAGAAAAAATCAAAACAAGAAGAGTTCATTCAAAATGACAATTTGGTCCGAGATGAAATTTGTACACCACCAGAAATATTTTGAAAGAAAATGTCTACAAACTTCAAAAATGACAGAAATATTTTGAAAGAAAATGTCTACAAACTTCAAAAATGACAACATATACCTTGGTCTTAAGTACTATCATTGACATGTATAGAGCCATCACAGCTTTCTCTGTCAGCTATAAACGTCACCCTGACATTCCCTGCCAATTTTTAATTAATTTGTCAAATTAACAAGCCACCCATCTTTAAATTCATTTAATTATTTTTTGATTAGATTTAGCAGGAGCATGCTTATCGGAAAAAAAAATGGAAATGACACTACATTACGAGTATCTATCTATTTATACCCGTACAGAAGTGCTGATTCATGGAAATGTTATATCAGTGCAAGTGTAAATATGAAGATGCGCTGATTAGACATAATTAGGTGCTTAAAGAGGATGGATATTAATTACGCCAGTTGCAGTTTGCTTATTATTGTCGTATATTCAGTCTCGAAGTGTTACGTGTAATCCGATTATCACCCTAACAACTGGTTCACGCTTTCTAGTTTTGAACCATGATCGAAATGATCACCATACAAAAGTATAGCATACACCGTTGTCAAGGGATGTGCGTGAACCAGTAACTTTGGAAGTTACATAATCACTTCGATACTGAATTGTAATTATTTTTTGTCTGTTTTGATGTTGTTTGCGCTCAAAGCCTAACGATGAAATCAGTAAATTAAATTAACATGCTTTGAATACAAGTATACGAACTTTTAACATATTAAAGTTGATGATTTATAAATCAGTAAAGGAAGAAAATGATAAAAAAGGAGGAAAATGAGAAGAATAAAATATTTTGATATTTAGTGAAAACAATGATATAAACAGACAGGTTTCAGTTATGATGCCCCCCTACACACACTCGCAAAACTGCTATGAAGTTACAAAATTCATGTTTTGAAGTCAATGCAGTTGACAAATTTTCTTTACTAATTTTCTTTCCAGAATTAATTGGTTTTCTTATAACTTTAGTCAGAACACTCCACTTCACTTCAATGGCTAATTATACTTAGTAGTTGCTTATTTTATTAGTTTACCAAGAAAAATAAATTCTGTTTTACCTTTAACAAACTAAAACAACAAACCGTGTTTCTTTTGTTTAATTTTACCAGAATGTTTAATTTCAATTTCTTGTTTGAAATTCGATTTTACTTTGGATCAGAATGCTCATTCTGCTGACAAAAAAATTCTGGTTTTAGGAATATTCTTAAATATTTTATAAATCAATACTTATTTCAAATCAAGCTCAAATTTGTATTTCACGTTGCTAGGCTATATGAAAAGTCATTAGATTATGACCTCTTGGAAATTGCTTTAAGTAATTGGTCTATTGTGCAGAGAGCAGCGTTTCCAAAGTCATGATTGAGGGGAATGAGTCTGTTGTCGAAAATATTGATTTACACGACAATTAAAAGGAAAATATTTAGTCGTTTTTTCATTTTCAAAATGAAAAATGTCTGTTTTGGAGAACCAGGTAACCAATCATGATGGTTTTGAATCAAAATGTTTCATTGTTTAACTCTTTCGGTCCTGAATTGCCATATAGCCCATACTGAATTAATGTACACTCAATACGAATTGGAATACCTGAGTGTTCTTCTGTAAGCTCCTTTGGAAACGCTCATGTGTTCTATCTGATCGAAAGTGTTAGGTCCAAGTAAGCACGGTAATAAAAAATAAAATTGGAAATATCCACATGTGACTCATTTCTCTTGACCGTGTTACATTCTACATTGACTTTCTTCAATGGTCATCAAATTTAGCTCGCTGAAGAAAAAAAAATACAAATTATCGTGAGAATTTCTGGTTCGGAATATTTTAAATATCAGGGTTAATGTTGGTATTGTCTCGTTACCATGGTTACTTGTTAATGTGGTTAAAATGTTGTTGATTCGCAATTACTTGGGCGGTAACCACTTAATGCATTGTCTGAATGGTCCTTGTTTTATTTTTTTTCATCATTTCTATTGTTTGATTGAAGATGGATGATATTTCTTTGTTGTCGTGGCAACGGAATGCTGACTTTGTTTAACCATTGTTTTAAGAGGAAATCACAATTGATTAAATGACTATAAAGTAATTTCAGATAATTTTTCTTTGAATTTCAACTTCCTGATATCTTAGATAATAGTGATAAATTTATACCATCCTTGGACTGATTTGATAAGCTAAATAAGAAGATAAGTTGTCTCAAAGCTGCCACATGCGTTTGTAAAATCAGGTGGTCTGGAAAAAAGTTATGCAGTAATTGTCTTTTTTAATTTTTGATTATTTCTAGAATTGTGTTTAGCAAATTATACTTTTCCTCACTAAAAAGAAATTCATGATCATGATGGAATAACATAAAGACTCCCAAAAAAGTATCGCCTCGCCTCGAAAAAATGGCTCATGCGGCAATACGATACTCGCAAACGTAATTTAAAGAATTTGTGTACAAGCGCTGGAATTTCAGCTTTCATTTGACACCTTATTTTTGACAATTGACTGAGAAATATTGAAGTTATGAACTTTTAAAACCCTCGAGGTCGATTTTTAAAAGTTGCTAATTTCATTTTTCGCACTGTACAAACCAGAAACGCAAGAGTATGGATGATAATGAGGTGAGTTTAGTCATTGGAACACGCGGCCATTGGAATCTAAGCTTTATTCATCAACAATGATCAAGTTATGGATTTTTTCATTAATTTTTCATTTATTCATTGTTATAAATAATGAAAAAACGACATAAAACGAGAGAAACGACATTCAATTGGTAGTCATTACTTGCATTAAAGACATGGCGCAGGTACCAGACCACACAGAGGACGAATAACGGTGCGCGATGTTTGTTAAGGCTAGTATTGCCTACCAGTTGAATCTGAAATTTTGTTTTTCATCATTAATAAGATGAAAAAAACAATATCTTGGTGGATGATGGTTAGAATCCAATGACATAATGGTTTGGAAAAAACGCAAGCTTCAGTGACCAAACTCACCTCAGGCCTCATAGCCTCCTTATCTTGATCCTTATGTCTGCGCTACTGGTTTGTACAGTGCAAACAATGAAATTAGCAACTTTTAAAAAATGACCTCGAGGGTTTCAAATGTTCATAACTTCAGTGTTTCTCAGTCAATTATCAGAATTAAGGTGTCAAATGAAAGCTGAAATTCCAGCGCTTGTTCACAATATCTTCAAATTACGTTTGCGAGTACCGTATTGCCGCACGAGCCATTTTTTCGAGACGAGGCGATACTTTTTTGGGAGTCTTTACTTGATTGTAACAATAAATGTATTCTTGGTCTTTGAGAAACGGCAATATATGGAGTTCAATTCTTACAATTCACAGGTGATTACCATAAACAACCCAAGCATTAATATTGAAGCCACTTGTAAGCTTTGAGGCAAACTGTTTTGTTTTTTATTTGGTTTAAGGTAATCCAGATAGTGTTTTTTTGAACTACAACTTACAGCTATTTAACATAATAATGATAAATTTAT
>JXSR01S044323.1:94115-104270 GCA_000969725.1 Ophiothrix spiculata | reverse complement strand
GTAAAGCCGTGGGTCCCCTGTACGAATAGACTCCTTCATGGGGTATGCATGTTATGCAAGTACTTGTATCATTGATTGATTGATTGATTGATTAAGGCAAACGGGGATGTGCCATTCTATTGGATTTCTTTTTTACAAAAAATCCTTAAACATGGGTCCAATTTTCTGACTTGATACCAAATTTTCAGGTTTTCGCATGGCGAAAACTTAAAAAATTGCTAAATTTGGGAAAAATTGACTTATTTTTCAAGAACAACTCTTACTAACGAGTACCCTTCTGCCAAAACGACCCTTAAAGATAGTCAGGGATTGGCTCATGCAAGCGGCACATCCCTGTCCAAACCAAATCTGAGTACTGCTCCTACCACAGATTATATGATAGTTTGCATTACTGTAGCATCCTGTCCAAGCTAATACACACAGCTCATGGCAACATAACACTCTTTGGCTTTTTGAGTGGGAAATTCAACTTGATGCCATGAACCATGTGAGTAGTTAAGATTGGTTGCTGCGGAAATTTGCAAATTGATATACCAAAATCAGAAATTTTGCAAAAAAAATGATGGTGCATTGTTCCACTGAATGTTAAGATATGGGGTAAATGTAGTTTGAATATTCCAATATTAAATACAATCTTCAGAATATGTATTTGGGTGAATGTTGATTTACATATTTTGGAATGTATTCTTGAGTTACGGTCAAATAAAGATAATAATTAGATAAAAAAAGGAAGGAAAAGAATTAAGTTAAGAAACCATCTCCTATTTTTATACTCCAAACACAATATTGAAACTAAATTAAAGAAAAAATAGACTTATTAGACATGCAGTCACAAACAGACTGATATGAATTGATGTTGACATGTGACATTACCAAAAAATAAAAAAAAATGAAACTTTGATATTAACTAGGAACTAGGGATCAAACCTAAACAATTATGCATCAGACTAAAGGCTCAAATAATGATGTGGCATAAGAGAGTCGATTGCTGGCTTATATATATTTCTGAGTATACTGGTATATATTATTTTGTCAATGTTTTGGTTCAGTCCCTTAGTTTAGCATTTGATGCAATATAAAGTGGAGTTGAGTTGGGATGGAAATTAATGTGAAGATTTTGAAAAGAATTGGGGTACGTCACCTAGATTCTAGCGCATATGCAATAAAGCTTATTGGATTGAACGTGGCTATGGATAATAATTGTTAAACATGATTATGTGGTGTGCAAAGAGCGAGAATCTTGTATGGCAAGCTATTTAGTTTATAATTCACTTGTAATGACAAGCAATTTTTGTTTCATTTCCAGCGACGGGAATTATTACATAATAAGCCATTGGATTAATTCTACTTTTGTCATGATTATATGGTGTGTAAGGATAGGATCTATCCACTGCTCAGAGTATTATTATGTGATTAAGGGCACACTCTAATGAAAAAAGTGAAGGCCAAGTAAAATAAATTTTGTTTTTAATATTCGTCTGAATTATTTTCAAAATTTGTAGAGCGGTCCGAATTATTTATTATTTTCCAAAATTTATTATTTACCTCGTAAAATTTATATTCCAACAGCTTCGTTGACACATTCCAAAAATGGGGAGGCCCTTCTAATATTTTGTTATTTCCAAATTTCTTTTACCCCTGATTTGAAAAAAGTATGTGAATTATGTTTACAAATAATCATCTAACACTATTTCTCTCAAACGAAAATATTGATCAATGTGAATATTGTTCTAAAGGTCAAACAAAAAAGTGATGTTATTTCTGTAACACTTATTTTCCAATGCCACAGCATTGAAATGTTAACAATATTTAGTAAAAATGTCTTGATTGATGTAAGGCGATTTTTAATGGAAAATGCATCTACCTGTCCATTTAAATATGTTATGCAGTCTTTTAAACCATTTCTGAAGGATTGTTTTCAAGGTAATTTTTAAGTGCAACATTCATCATCCAAACATACCTTGAATCTTATACTGGCCTGAATAACATATGAATTAAACTACTATCAAACTACAAAATTAAGTAATTGCTGCAGAAAAATGCCACAATTGCAAAGCACTATAAGTGGCCCTTTTTGGTCAAAAAGACCCAACAAGTACCCCCTCCCAATACCCTTTTCTCAATGTTGGTTCCTCCTGTGGTTGAGAAATGACACTTGCCAATTCAACACTGTATGGGGGCGTACAGGGGATACATTTTCTGAAGCACCTGATTTTTGTTTCAACATTTTCAACAAATACAGTTTCAAAGTCGAAAGTCAGCATTTCATATCAAAAGCACCAAGTGCTGCTGATACATTTCAAATCAAAAGCACAAATTTCTGCTTAATGGACATAACCCTGATATATTATTCTATAAATAAAATGTTTTTCGTCACTTATTGAGATTTTGTAGAACTTAATGCTTAATAAGTTACTCATTGTACTTAAAAATCATATTTGACTATCTACTAAAAATGACCAGTCAAATTTGCATCTGGTGGTGGTTATACGTGTGTGACATGCCACACCGAAAGGGGCATCATTGTGGGATTTGACATAATACATATTTTTGTATCAGTTGAAGGAGTATTAATAAGAATTTAATTTGAGACATAGTTTTTGACAATGATCATTCATTTTTGAAGTTACAATGAAAAGTTATATTTTTATTTTAAAGACATTTTAAAATTCAAGTTGCTTGTATCATCAAACATGCTTTGCTGCAAAGGTGTACCTTTCGATGTGGTGCACCACATATTTGCAAATTGAGGAAATCAGTTGATGTTGTTAATGTGCAAAATCGTTTAAGATTGAATTCTGCAGGGCTTTATTTTGTATTTGTGAAATTATATGCACACAAAACTCAAATCAATTATTAAAGTTCACAGTCAAATTGTTTAATCAATTTTGCAGATGTAAATCTCTATTTTAGATCAGGAAATTCACAAATCACTTAAATTAGAATACCTGGAAAACTGACTCAAAAGAAAATATAAGTTCTTTATCAGCAAACAGTGCCTCATCAACCAGTGTTAATGCCTTTCAGAACCCTCCATATTATATATAGTTGACTTAATGAAAAAGGATGATAACTTAACGATAAACCATGTGCTTAATCAGTTCTACTTAACATTGCAGTAAACAAATGAAGAGAGAGGGGAAATACCTCTTAAACATAATTGTAGTAGAGAGTTTGTTATTGCGATTTAATGCCCTCCCAAAAGAGTACCAAGAAGTGATAGCCAAAGTTTCAAGGAACTAAATTCTATACTAAATCTATGGCCACAATATCTTGTAAGACTGGCTACAAACAATATAATGATGTTTTGTACAAACTTAAACTGGCTGTTTTGTGAATCTGCATCTGTAGACCGCCAAAAGTTTGCACGAAATGTTATAAAAGTGTTAAATTTGTTAACATATTTAGTGCCTTACTAAATTAGTACAAATTTGTTGCTCAAATTCACATAGGATCTCATTTGAAATGATAAATCCTAGAATAAGCTTTATTGTTATCCACAATGTAAGCCATACAGATTGCCTGGATTGCTTGATTGTTTCTTGATACCCTCCTATCGGTGACAAAATAGATGATCGCTAAATGATTAACCAAGTGTTAAGTGAGTTCTCCTTAGAAAGCTGGTTTATGTTATCTCTACATTGAGTTCAGTGATAAATCACCTCAAACATCCGCTCCTAATGTTATTAATGTCACCGATCAAATATTAAGTGTTATTCCTAAGGATGCCAGCGTTATTTTCTACTTACAATCCATTAATGTGTACTTAAGAACTCGTAAAATACAAAGAGCATATTCGTCATAGGAGGGGTATAAAATATACATTGCTTTTTGGCAAACAAGTATTACTGATGCTGAGCCTCAGTGCTGTAAATGTACTTTTAATTTGGTAAATAATTAGCAAAACCCTTTTTGAAAAAAAAAATAACCATGTGAAAAGTATATTCTCGTCTTATTATCTGCTGAGACAAAAAATTTTAAAATCTTTAAAGTAAATCCTTGAAAAATACCTATACTGGAAACAATTTGCAAAATCATGAAAGCACTTAAAAATAAATGCATTTGCAGTAAATAATTTGCTCCTTATTTTAAGAGGACCATGTTGACTACATACTGTTATAAACCCACTGCTATCTGTGCTGCCATGTTATTACTCCCCCATTTATGTACCCTGACCCTCCCCCCTGGGACCCTGAGGCTGGTTCTGTGACCTGGGCACTGATACAAACAGGACACATCCTTTCAAACTTGTCCCTACATCATTATTTAAAATATATAAATTAATTGAAAAGAATAAAAAAGAGGAGGACAAGAAAATGAAGAAAGAGAGAAAACATTCCACTACCCCTCCAAAAAGTTGTACTTAAATTTGAATCATTCCCATTAGTTTTCTCTGCAGAATCCTCAGACAACCTCCCACCATGATGCACCCCTGTTTGCCCCCCCTGAATTACCATTTCACTGCTCTTATCTAGTCTCTAACAAACAAAACTAAACATTACTTTGAAGTGCTTCATAAATTGCTTTAAATTTAAAAATTCCATTTAATGCAAATGTTCAGAAATAGCTTCACCAGAAAATAGATCCAGAGAATGCAATACGTAAGCCCTCATTTTCAAGCTCTAGGTAGACAATAAATACTCCCCAGGTTCGAAAACAAAAGAAGATGCAAATCGCCCAATAGAGCCTTGGTTAATTGCGTTTTGGATTTAATTGCAATGATGTAATTCCTTTGGGAACTGATTATGCAATCAATGATGTCTGTAAAAGACATCAGGGTGCAATCAGACAGATAATTCATGGGGTTTAGATCCGTGAGCGGCAAATTATAAATAAGACTGGAGCTCAAACTGTCTAAGATGGTTGAAATCATTCAATGCTTTATGCTATTTTCCTGGGGCGCCACTCTAGTTGATCTTGTTATCATCTGCAAGCAAAAAACCCCCCAGAGGGAATGGGTACTTTTTCACTCAGTGATGAGGTCCGTGCAAACTGTGTCTAGGATAGGAATTTCATATATATTTTTTTTAAAAAGGGTAGTCGTGCAGTCATTAAAGCCGGTGTTTAGGGTGTAAATTTCAAAGACACAAAAATTCAGTTTTAGTAACCTGACTATTTTGGAGACTGTGGTACGTTAAATAGTATTATTCTGATAAGAAGAATAAAGTGGAATTTAGAGGCTCCAATATTTGTTTGAAACATTTGTATATTGTAAAGTCATTTAAAATGGTAGCCTTTTTGAATGCATGTCTATGATAAGGGTTATAAAAATAGCATTGAAGATTTCCACTTTTAGGATGCAAACTGGAAAGGCTTGGTCGAAGATAATAGCATGTGAAAGTATATAAGTTGGCCCCCGGGGTGACTTTCTGTAAAATGCTGTTGCAATGGTATAAATTCTGATTTGAATAGATTATGAAAGATTTAAATCAAATTTCAAGATACTGAAACATTTCCAAGTAGATCCAACTTCACAAGTCAAAAACTTGTCCCAGAATGTTAGCATTCAAAGTATATATAAATGCATGACATAAAAGTAAACATCCTTCAAGACAATGATTATAATCAGAACACAATATATGAAAATTACTTAAAGACACTACAGGTAGGTAACCTGATTTGGTCAACACTCAATGCATATATATATACTTTTTGGAATATAACCTAAATATTACAAGTGTGGTTTGCAATGCTAGAGTAATGTAGGAAAAGAGTTTGAAAAGCCTAACAGAAATATGATATTCACTGTGGTAAACTACATTTTGTAATGATGTATAACTATGGCATAAAAGTCATGTTAAAATATGAGCTTTCTTGTGGTATCAAATCACAATTTTTATGTGGAAAGTTGGAAGTCACAAAACCACCAGTTCATGAACCTTTAAACAGTACTTTTCAGTTCATGAACCTTTAAACAGTACTTTTCAAAACATTTCACTTTTTATAAATATTTTTTTTCATTGAATGAGCTTTCTTTTAACTAATAGTATCAGGGATTGAATTGCTTTCAAATGCTTATAAAGTTCTTTAGGCTGAACTGTGTAAAAGGTAAATTGTTTCAGCTGGAGAAGAGACCCACTCAATAAGGAAGCAATGAATAAAACGATAAAAACAAATAAGATTTGTAAGATTTTCAAAGTACTTTAATACTTCACTATGTAATGAAATTACCATTTGGGGAAATGTTATCTACAGAAGAAAACCATTTATGTCAGTTTGGTTTCATGTCAAAATTCTAATGGCTTATATTAAGTAGACTGAAGCATTTTATGTCAGATTGTTATAGACAAGCGTGGATTGTTTGTAGGAGGTACAGATTTATTAAAAGGGCTATACAAGCTTCCTAGCATATTTTTTAGAAAGTATAAAACGCCTTAGTGCAAAATAGGCAGTTCATTTAAAAGTTGAATACCACCACTTTTCTTTTTAAGCCAGTATGAAAGCTCTCTTTTTCATGTGCTCAAGGGTACTTTTCAGTATATTTACATTTATATGGGATTTTTTTTTCCATTTTTAAATTCCATGTATTGCTGTTTTGTTTACCTTTTCTGTATTTGAATACTAAATTTGTTCAAGGATACCTATGCCATCACCAATGTTTGTTATGTATTGGTAAAGACTGTAAATTTTGTTACAATTTCCTGTAATCTATTTGTATTTTTTTGGGTTTTTTTTTCCCTTATCACATAAGCTGTAAAAAGCTGATAACACTAAATGGCAACAGGTTTTAGAGAATGCGTGATATTAAAGCTGCATGCTTTTGATACAAGAATATGAAACAAAAAAAATGTTTTAATTGCTTTTTTTTAATTCCGAAAGAGTTGATTGTATCTCTCAATGCTAATTTATGAACTAAAAAGTACAATCAGCATATATGGTAATCAAATGTTTAAAAATGTAGGAAAATTAAAAATTATAAGAAATCTTCAAAAGATCTCGGAGGAAGATGGAAAGATAATTTATTTGTTAAGCCAATTTAAAACAAAATTCTCTTTAAGGCCCGTCTTTGATATAAAATTGAAATCTAAATTTTGAAAAATTAGAACTATGCTCCTTTTCATTTTGCATGAAAACATGTTTTTATACCGAAAATTGGCAAATTGGTTTTGTTCCCGAGACATAAAACAGACCCCCTCGCCAGAAGGGAATCTTCATAAAATGTTGTTAGTCAATGTGAATTTTTCAAATCTATATATTTTTCTTTCCTTCAATATTTGCAGAGTTCTAAGAGACCTGGAGGCCCAGGAGGGTGACAACAGGCAACCTCCAGGCAACGCAGCATCAATACTAGAAGAAAAATCACAGTTCGCCAGAGCCAGGTAATTTTGCATCCATTATATGTATTTCATATATTGTTTACCTCCCTTACTTAAATCCTAACTAAGATTCTTTTTCCCTTAGATGGGTTTGTTTAGTCACATTAGTATAGTCAACAACACCTTTAGAGAATCAGTTACGAACTTAATGCACTTTTTATATACAACTTTAATTTGCACTTTTTCTGATTACTTAACATTATATTTATGGCAAGCATGATTTTAAACCATAATTATAGATGTTATGATATCAGTTCAAATTTTTTTGTTAATATTTCTTCCATTAAACTTAAACAAACTCATTACAACACTGATTTTATATATATTTCCAGCACCCTTTTTTAAGTAATTTGTGTGTTTGAAAAATCTATTTGTATAAATTGTAAATCATATTCCATAAACCAAGAATAAATATATAAGTGTGTATAGCCATGTCTTATAGTACAGTTGGGGGTAAAAAATTCCGAGACGAATCATGGCATTTGTATTGTCAGTGGTGGAAGGAGGGAGGAATCCGTAAAACTGTTAACAGGAATTGCTTTGTTGTGATTTCAAAGATGTAAATTATAATTTGCATATAACAGGCCTAGCCTTAGTGTGATTGGCAAGATATAGATCTAATTTGCATATGCATGTGTTGAAATTGGCAAAGTATTGATTTGCATTTGCACAGGTGCCAATGTCAGGGTAAAGGAATTTTAAGATTTTTGTACCTTTCTACATGCCATCCCCATTGGTAATTTTGAAATGGCTATACACACATCAACTAACATTTATTGCACCGTGTGAGGTTAATCTCATATTTAAATTCATTTAGATAACTATTTTTATTTCCAACTATGTCTATGTATATCCAGACCTTTTCTAATATGTCTCCATTTATCTTTTATCCTTTCCAATTCTGTGATTAACCATATATAGCATTCATCGAAACAGGTAAATTAAAAACCGTGCATGTGCCCCAGCATGTCATAATTTAGTTCCGAACCATGAGCCCAAGCATGCTAGTAGGCCTATGCATGTGTACAGGAATGAAATTGCTAGTGCATGGGTTTGTACCATATTCACGCAGTGGTGGCACAAAAGAGGCGCCACAGAGGTGTCATGCTCTCACGCAGCAACCCTTCACCCTTACTTAACTAATCCTGTCCGCCCACCTCACTCAGGTCTGATCCCGCAATCTCACCCAGATCTTATCCCGCTCACCTCACCCTGGTCGTATCCCGCCTACCTCACCCAGGTCGTATCCCGCCCAACTCACCCAGGTCCCATCCCACCCACCTCACCCTGGTCCCATCCTACCCACCTCACCCAGGTCTTATCCCGCCCACTTCACCAAGGTCTTATCCCACCCACCTCACGCAGGTCTTTTCCCGCCCACCTCACCCAGACCTAATCCTGCCCTGATCCTGCCCACCTCACCCAGACCTGATCCTACCCACCTCACCCATATTAATATTATAAATGAACCAATCTCCACTTCCACCCCACCTCACCAATATTAAAATCACATATAAACCTGAGCAATCTCAGAAAATTGTGTGGTATTATTTTGACATTTTCACCCCGTTTCTTGGCTCAATCCACTAAAATGAAAAAAAGTGCCACCACTGGCTGCAAGTTTAATCACTGCATGTAAAGAAAACCATTGAACATAATTGCATTCTGCTCCTCATTCATCATTCTGAATGCCAGCCACCTGCTTCATCATCATCAGCTCAATTCATGCTAAAATACAACAAAAAAATGTGTAACTTTGCCTAAAATAAATATTATTTCATTCATATAACATTTAAGTGCTTTTTAATCACATGGACGTTTGCAATACACTATAAGGAGTTGGAAGCTTTAATTCTGGACAACACAAATATTTCTTCTTTCATCCCCGTCTTTAGGGTTGGAGATCGAGGGGTTCATCAGTATCCCTATAAAATCTAATAGACTGAATTAAAAGGGAATTAAGTCAATTGCATAAAAATCTCTTCAGGAAGAAATTTTTACACTGTTGTGCCTAAATATCTTGGCATATACTTTAATTCCACACATTTTAGTTTTCAAATCAATGATGATCTATCTACAAACATTTTTGAATTTCACTGTCTCAGACTTATGGGTAATAGGTAAGCGCAGACATCTGAGCGTCTTGTTTACATCTCTCAGAGGGACCTTTGTCCAATATAGCGCAGTGAAAACAATTGCTGACTCCCCATTCAACTCAATAGAGAAAATGACGGCTCTTGGAAATCTTGATTGATTCTAGCAAACTTTCAAAATATTTTGATATCATAATCATGCCAGATGTGTGGAATTCAAACCACAACAAGATGACAAACACCTCATCATTTCACAGATTTCCTTCTCGCTAAAAAAGAAAGAAAATAACGGGAAGCCTTGATTGAAGTATTGATTGTTTTCATCGCGCACGAAGTTCAACGCGAGTTAATTTTAGACCAGTGTGCTGGGTATGACATAGGTCCGCTTTCAGTTATAGAATATATTTTTTGCAAAACACTGTGCTGTAACGGTACCTTGCCCTAGAAAGTAGCTTTCGGGCTGAAGATCATGGCACTCTCATTAAAATAATTCAAAAACACTTTTTTAAGGGGTTATTTATGGTTTTCATTGATTGAAAAGCACCTACCGCATGCTACGAGCAATTCTATGCTGATGTTAACCATTTATAGTGAAGCCAAACATTAATTATACAAAAATTTAAAATATTCTACCTATAAACAATCTCAGAGTTTCATGCTTAACATTAGGTACTTTTTATCATATTGATATATTAAATTTGCAAGACATCACTTTATGTGATAAAAGCATTTGCCATTACCACAAA
>JXSR01S044323.1:35688-52114 GCA_000969725.1 Ophiothrix spiculata | reverse complement strand
GCAGCCATCGGCAATATTACAGGTTAGAGCAAATTAATTTTGAATTGACGGGAGGGAAGAGATGGGATGAAAGGAACGGGAGTGGTTTGAAGGGAGGGGGAGGGAGGGGAAGTGGATGAGAAATAGTTATATAAGATATACTCTAGTCTACCCTGTCTATGATGTATTGAGACTTAATGGTGTCTGTCACCTGATTCATTCTTCAATCCTCAAAAACAACCATAATACACCATTTCTTGGTGATGCCTGCTTACAACATTATACATGACTGCCCCCAGAAAATTTCATATGCTTAAAATTTAGTCATTTGGAGAAGTTGAAGGGGTGTTTTCCATATCACACATCTAAGCCTCAATCCAGGGGATGCGGAGGGGGTGTCAGGCCCCTCATAATTTTGGCAAAATCCTAGCTGTTATATCCCTTCCTCTGGAACTTCAATACATTGGACCTGTTTCATTGAACTGATGTTCTTTCAAATCTTCCAGTTTTTTTTAAATACCACACCCCTTCCCCTCTAAAAAATCCTGACATAGGCCCTTGTTCTTTTTAAAGTTTTCATCAACAGCAGAATTTGCTTCATAAACATGATAAATGTTGGCTATAATAGTCATTGAATCCCCACAATATTGGGCAGGGACTTCCCCCCCCCCATATTGGGCAGCTATTGGAAAATATACTTTAAAATTTTGATAGAGTGCACACCATGTTTCACACCTAGACATGATCTTTACAACAACATTAACAGGTCTACTTCGTTGAGCAGATGATATAATAAAAGTTCCATATGTTATAAATTAGAGGCGAGAATATTTTGTTGCATCTTATACCCCATACAAAAATGTATGACGCATTACAAGAACTGGGGAAATGCGCACTCTGTTGAGATTTATATCTTGTTAACTTGTTGAACCATTGTTTTGACTTAGGTACTTTTCGTGATTTATTGTTTATGCATGAAGAATGTAAATGTGTTGTAACTGCCCTCACATTCGTTTTGTTAATTAATTCTGAAATCAACCCTTGTTATAGTATACAAATATATACTGACTTGAAGATCTCTGGTTAAAACTATGGGCCTGAAGTGACTAAAATTTAGCTATTTTACTGAGGGGCGTAAAATATCTAAATTTTAGTCACTGAAGGACCATAGTTTTAATCCAGAGATCTGAAAAATGTCAGTATATATTTGTTTTATATACTGTATTAATAAATTTTAAATAATGTAATTTTTACTTGCCAAATGGCCCGATTTAATAATAAAAAATGCACTAACAAAATGCTATAACCATGAATGCAAGCAGTAGGTTAATGCGCATATTGGCTTGCGTGTCTAAGTTTGTTGTGCGCGTAAGTCCGTGCGTGAAAGTGACGCGGCTATACATTGCGCAGAAAACCCGTAAATAGTCTTTCAAAACCCGTAAATAGTCTTTTTAAAACCCATAAATAGTCTTTTCAAAAGAACTATTTACGGGTTTTTCTCTAGATGGTTGAAACTATTTGACATAATGCCATAGGGTTTCAACACGCTTAAATTTATTAATACAGTATATAATAATACATATAAATTTGAATGTAGAAATTGCAAAGGTAATTTATGTACAAGCTTTGTCCCTATAAATTGATTCTATCTTTTTTTTACTATTCCAATTTTTATTTTAAATTAGGTTTTTTCTTGAATAAGTTTAAAATATGTGAAAATAAAAACAAATTATTGCCCAGGGGGAACATGATTGGCTATGCACCCATTTCCACAAAAATGTTGAAAAGGGTCTTGTAGTGTCGTCATCCTATTTTCAAAAAAGGGCATCAAATCCCAATACGATTGCAGTTTAGGGTATCTAAATCAGGCTGTGACACCTTTTTGAAATACAGGCCAAACAGTTTATAATTAAGAAATATGTGCAACAATTTGTGCAATCAATCCAACTGACTGATCCATTTTTACCATTTTCTTTCTTTCTAGCTTGGAAGTTTAATTGGTTGTGTGTTGAACATCAGGGCGAGTGTTGCTGGTATCACAATCGTAGCTCTAGGAACCAGTGTGCCAGACACATTTGCCAGTCGTAGTGCGGCCATGCAGGATTCGCATGCAGATGCAGCCATCGGCAATATTACAGGTTAGAGCAAATTAATTTTGAATTGACGGGAGGGAAGAGATGGGATGAAAGGAACGGGAGTGGTTTGAAGGGAAGGGGAGGGAGGGGAAGTGGATGAGAAATAGTTATATAAGATATACTCTAGTCTACCCTGTCTATGATGTATTGAGATTTATGCAAATTTTTTGATTTTCTCTTGTTGGATTTTGAATTTTTGAAAATATCTTGTTAAGATATAAGCCACGTAGTACACCCAATATACCATTTCTGTTATTCTTGTTCTACAGGTAGCAACAGTGTCAATGTGTTCATGGGGCTGGGTCTCCCCTGGATCATGAGTTCTATGTACAACTACTTCTACACACCTAGGAGGAGATTTGTCATTGGCACCAAGAACTTAGACCTGGGGGTTACACTCTTTGCTTCAATAGGGACTGTTTGCATAATTATATTGGTCATCAGAAGAAAGGTAAGACATAGGAATCAATAAAAATTCAATGGGCTATGAGGAAGAGAATGAGGTGCAGCACTGTAGAGGGCTAAATTTGAAATTTCTAGAATGTGTGGAAGTTCAGAAGACAAAAATATTTAAGAGTCTAGGCTTTAAAAGACTAAGGTCCGTATGCACAAAGCTGGACTAACTTTAGTCCTGGACTAAGTGAAATTTGAAATTGGGGAAAATCACACATTATGGGCGAAATCTAGCAATAATTTATGTTGTTGTTTAAAGATTTAGACTGAAAATTTTAATATTTGATTAATTTGGCTATTTTAGAACATGGGAATTATTTTTAGAACAAATAAATGGTTTAGTCCTGGACTAACTTAGTTACTCCTGGACTAAACCGATTTTTGATCTTTTGGAAAAAATTCCAATGTTCCAAAACAGACAAATGGTCAAATTATAGTCATTTCAGCATAGATCCTAATGCAAGGAAATAAATTATTACAGATTCCAAAAAATGTGTTATATTCAAGAAATAAAATTTTACTTAGTCTGGGACTAAAGTTAGTCCTGCTTTGTGCATACGGACCTAAAAGTCCATGGATTTCCAAAAAGCTCTGTAGGTAACCATGTATGCATGATAGCTCAAATTGGAATTTGATATGACTGATTTCCAATTTTGTTAGTCTCACTATAGCCTAGGAGTTTATAAAATCAGCATGCATAAACGTGATGAGTTAATTCACCATCTTTGTAATTACGTAATATTTACTCCAGCAACCGATCACACTACACACACAACTCACAGTAGTTGCAAAGTCTTCACCAGAGAAGACTAAGTAATACCCTTTGCTGCTAAAGTATATTGCTTCGGGAGACAATCTGACCTTGAGTTATTGTCAACATGGCTGCAGTTAGCTTGGGTTATTCAAATTGATTCCATGAGCCATATGAATAGTGTGGAAGGATTGCCAGGGAGACGAATGGGATTATAACATCACTCCTACAGTAAATTCCTGCACATAGTGTCACTTGCATGCGTAATGAACAAAATTATACAAAATTCACAATGTTTTTACCACGATTCAAGGATTCCTTGGGCGAAAATTTGTGATGTAGATTTTCTCCTGGGTGTAGGCTCTCTGTAGCTGGATTCTCATTGCCTCTTTTCAGAAAGTTGAGAAAATTGGAATTCAATCTGTACTGAAGCTTTTGTTTGTAAGGGGCTGCTTAAAGACCCAACCGGCAGTTGTCTGCAAGTTTTGGGCGGCGGTTGGAATTTGTCCATGCACTAGTAATTGAAAGTGATCAATATTTCTAATGGATCAAATTTAATTAAATAGATAAGATGTTAATTGTCAATTGAGATATTTAGTTATTTATTTCTAGCCGCGATTTCTAGGCTGGTTTGGGACTTGTGCTATAACCTGCTTAGGACATTTGGGAGTACTTGAATAAGATTTGACCCGGTTGAATCACAGAAATGGCAGAGAACCACCGGTTGAATTTTGAAGCGACTCCTAAATCATTCTGTAAATGTAAAATTGCTGTAATCTAGCATTTTCAGTATTTATTGCAATGACGTTCTCACATTAATTTGTGATTTTCTCTCTTTGCAGGTTTGTGGTGGTGAATTAGGAGGAAAGAAAATGGCCAAGTACCTGACTGGGTTCTTCTTATGTATATTATGGGTTGTCTACATTCTTATAAACACATTAAGAGCATATGAAATTTTATGAATTTCTTCAATAAGGAGAAAGACTTTCAAAAGTGAAAACTCAACCATTGAGTAATGCAAATAGAGGTGCCCTGGATTTCTATTTCTTGACCTTGCACCGCTACAAAATGTGGTACTCCAGAGTTAACCCTGATCCAAAGACAGGGCCGAAGAAAAAGGGACTACATTTTGAGACAAGCTGTGCCAAAATGACTCCACTCGGTCAAGCATGGCTCCCATACCAGGCTGGCTGAGGTTGAGGGTCAAGTTGTGAAGTTTGGTTGTAAAAAATTCTGCTATATGAAGACAGAATCTTGATTCACTATCCTTAATATTTCATGATCGGAGACAATGAAATAGAATAACTTACTGTTTGAAATAGCTTTTGCTTGTGATCATACATTTTTTCATTCTGAAAGCATGTGGTCGCAAAGGTTATTCATTACTGAACACTTGTCCTACTGGATGTAGGAAAGCTTTTGATACGATGGACCAAAGTTGTTGTAGAACATCAAGAACCCCATATAGGAATACTTCTGTCAGAAATGATTTTAGAATTGATAATGTACAATTGTACCTATACTGTACTTCATTAAACAGAGTACATTTTGTTCTTTATCTTCATCTTTCTACCACAATAATTTGTCATGTGACTAAAAGAAAGTTGTATCTGTAATAGCTTCCATTTAACATGAATTTGAATTGAACACTCTAAAATCTCCAGTCTTGGATCAGTGGTTCTTGAATTGGTTTTCAGGTGACGGGTGTTCTGGTACCTGAAGAACCATTTTAAGAACCACTGATATAAGACAAGGAAAATTTGAGGTATTTTTCACATTTTTGTGGAAAGACATAAAATATATATTATAACTTCAGCCATCACAGATACACCTTTCTTGCACTCTATGACAAATTAACAGTCTGTAATGCATGTATTTCTCATATAAACCCACTTGTATTCTAAAATAACGTAGCAGATAGCTTAACCAATGTGAATCTCAAAACCATGAGCGCAGTGATCACATCAAAAACTCTATGCATTCAATATTTATATGCTAACTAGCTTAGATTTGAATCCTGGTCTTAGACATAACCAAAGATATCCTGAATATACTCTGGATGTAATAGGGAGACGGTGTTGCCATTGTATCAGTAATATCAAGTAGGATTGCCAAACTGATGACATTCATATCATATATAGATCATTTAAATTTTAAGTATTTTTTTGATCTTGTGAAAGAAAGTGAAAATTTGAAGTACAAACTGATAAAAACTGATTCAACGACATGCAAAAATATAGAGTGCATTCAGAGTTGAGTTATTGTACATCACTCAAAGCACAACTTCAAATTCTGTAAACGTCCATGTGACCTGACATCCCAGAGATTTTAAAATGGTCTATAATCTACTGCCTCTATACTTTGATCAACACAAAATAGGCTTTTCTTCATGCGGAACTGGAATACAACTGGAAGTTTTTTTCCAGTTGTATTTTCCTATTTTGTAGACCAAAAATTAATTTGAGTAACTTTGAAAATTGACAAGCAAAAACAAAAAGCCTTCACCAGTTTTGGGCTGACATTGTATATTTTTCGGATCTGGGGCCATTACTAACATTTAGCGATGGTCACTAATCCCGTTTTGATCGTTAAGCCTCCAAAACGATCGCTAATACCCGCTATTTAGCGATCATTTTTGGAGTCAGCGATCAAAACGGGGTTAGCGACCATCGCTAAATGTTAGTGAAATCGGCCCCTGGTCCCTTTTTAAAACAAAATTCTTGTTAAATTTTATATCTTACCTTTTTCTTTCTTCCGCATTTGCTCTTCCTTTTACCCTCTCGTTTCCCGGTAGTTTGGCAGAAATGTGACAAGCTTCTCTCTCTGTTACGTCACTGGACTTATCATATAGCATGGATAGAGTTTAGAATTGGGCAATGTTGATGCAAATTAAAAGAACTCTGAATGCTCAGTAAGTGGTATATTTAATGTAAGGGATTTAGACAGGGATAATGTCTTTAAATTGCTTATAGTTCATCATTTATTTCAAATTCAAATGTAAAATTTCTAGCTCATGCATGCATACATGCATGCTTATAATGAGCTATATAGGTAATTGTATTTCAAAAACCAGGGTATTAGAGTGTGCTATCAATAAGACCCAAATTGTATATGAAAATTTATGTGTGTGATAAAAAATATTTTGATATTTCTGACCAGATATGATGATGTGTCATTGATTGTGACCGCTGGTCAGTCAGGGTTTATTTTGACATGAATTTTGATGGTTATGTGTGTGATGGCTGAAATGCAGCTGATATATGGCAATGTGTAACATTTCTAGGAGTTTATTTTCATTTTATACATATGGAAAGCCAAATATCCAATAATTAAAGAAACTAGGGTATTTTGTTTATAAAAATATGATATATCAAATTATTGGACCTTTTGATCGTCCATACACACATATGGCGTATTTAAGCATGATGACATATTTACTTAAATTTAACCAATCGCATACTACCAATGTGAACATACTTTCATGCATTTACGATGACAATCCTGCAAACAGTGAAAACAAACTCCTAGATAAAATAAATAAGGACAATTGAGTTGGTATTAATGTCTGAATGGAACAGTTCTGTCATAAAAATGAACTTTTTATCTTTGAATTTAATTTGTAGATGCTTGCAATGACTTTTATGTAACTTAAATTCAACCTTGTTGATTTTATTGTCAAAATGGTTCAGTTTTTGTGACATATTTACAAATCTATATCATTATGAAATTTAATTCTCAGCAATGTGTATTTGGGTACACATCACGTCCAAGCTTACCTATCACGGGCAAAAGGTCCATTATTCCTGAGATTATATTTGTCTCTGATTATTCTAATCATGGTTTCGTTCTGCTTTTTAATATTTCATGTTAATTTGGGATTTAAGAGGGAGGGATGGATTCCTTAAATTTCATTTTTCCATTTTCCCCAAAATTTGAGTTAGCATGCACATTGTAGGCCAACTTCAATAAGATGCGGTGCTTAATGTTAATAATTAGCAAGGGCAATAAGTAAGACTGGATTTCATAGATATAATTTTATGAATTTGATCACTAATCTGTTTCACTTGACATAATAAATACAGGTGATTTATAATGCACTCTGCCTCCCTGATTTGCAATTCCTCGTGGCTTAGCACACTGTTGAGGTATAAGGAGTAATGAACTCCTTTCATTTTTCAAACATTGTTTGAGATATGGGATATCCAAATTGAATTGATATAGGTTATAATTTTGCAGATAAGGTGATTACCCCCCACCCCCCGTTTTACTGACGGCCTCCGACCCTAAACTTAGAGATTTTTTTGTAGTTTTCCCAAAATCTACCATTTTTTGGCCAAAATTGTTTAATTTTTAAAGAAAATTTCTTTGCAAAACATTTTTCATTTTTCTCCCATTTTTCAGATTTTGAGGTTATTTTGGCCCCAAAAAAATTGTTTTAGAAAAAAATTCACCCGACAAACATACCGACCCTTGGAATGACCACCCGCCCGTAAAACAAGTTTTTTTTTGTCACCTACGCTCTGTATTTCAGGTCAAATTGTTACAGCTGATCCCAACAGTAGATGCCGAAGAGACATGAGATCCCTAGCTTTTATTTTAGACAGGATCATTAAGCTATTTTGAAACTTGGATATTAAAAATTCTGGTGTTTGTTTTTAAATTTCATTAATATTTTTGAATTAATGTCATTTTTGTTGCATTTTAGCAAATACTTTTGTGTCAAAGCTGGCTTTGACAAATGGGAATGTGATTTAGTGTGATAAGAATCATTTTGAAATGCAGTATAGATGTGCGATGGTTGTTCAAAAAGTTTGGTCTAAGGTAGAAGCTTAATATTTCGACACTTTCTGCAAATTTATACTTGACCACTTAAATCCCTGAAAAAGATAATACAAAAATTGGGTTCAAAATAAATCTCCCACAAAAACACCAAATATACAGACATGAGGTTCTAGCTTGTGCTCCCATGAGAAATCATGTGACATTACAAGCTTGAAGAATTTGTGTATGCTAGGCACCAGCTTATTTAATGTAAATCTCCTTTATGCACATTTCATATCACATCTATGCATTCCACTTTAGCTTATAATTGTAATATGAAAAAGAGAAGTCTATGTTCAAGAAGTTGCATATTTTGTCCTTTGTTTTTAAATGAGCTTTCAATACTAAAACACTGATTAATCTTTGATGATCATGATGATATTGATTTTGCCATACTTGGCAACTTATCAAATTTGTACCTTTTACCTTAAAGGCCAAATTATAGTCCTTTTTGAGCTACCAAATATTTTGTGTAACAAGTCTTTGTTATCTTATAATCTAGTGATATAATTCCAATGCATCTTCTAATCAATAACGGATAATTGGTGCTATAAATCACCAAACATTTTCACCAAATTTGTTTGGTGAAAAAGGGCTATCATTTGGCCCTAACTCTGCAATTTCATAAATGAAGATTTCAAAGTCGCTTAGAAAAACACTAAACGGCAAACTGATATTCAAATGTAAGGAATAATTCCTTATTTGGCAAAAGAATTCCTATATTCATTCTTTTATTTTATTTGTAAAATCTTCATTTCTTACCATAAAGGCCATTACTTTCTTTTAATGAGTTACCAAATATCTGGGACAACTTGTGTTCGTTATCTTGTAAACTCTGATTTTCAAAGAGCTGTCAGTACTAAAACACTAATTAGTCTTTATTGAAATTGATTTTGCCATTTGATAATGTCACCACATCTTTATGTATGTGGTGCAAAACATTTATTGGTTTTCATAACCAAGCCTCTTTTATGATTTGAAATGCATACATTGGGATTAATGTAAAAGCAGAGATTTGTGATGTTTGGTTGTTCAAAAAACCCAACCCAAAACGCTATAGATCAGGCTTTTGTGCCAGTTCTGCTTCTCTCTTTCATATTCCAATTAATGCTCTAATTAGGAACCATGAGGAACAAGTGTACAAACAAAATGGTTTTATATTTCGTAGGTATTTACTGATTATAATACAAATAAACCCTATTATGATCCAACCCCTGTGATGTAAAAAGTAGAATTGTACCTCCTTTATAAAAACAAAGAATTCTGTGAATTAGTGTTGAACTTGTTGAACCTGCTCAGTTACATAAATGTTTGTAAGCACCTCAAATCAAGGACATACATGCACTTTTTTGTGAATATGGACTAAACTGAGGACATCAATTCAAACTATATATGGACATCAAATCCATGACATTTCTTAATTTAAGAATATATTCTAAACCAAGGACATTAAGTCAGACTGTGGACCTCAAATTGAAGACATACACTAGAATATGTATTGAACCAAGGACATCATTCAAATTGTGGACTTTCAATCGAGGACATACACTAGAATATGCACTGAACCAAGAACGTCCATTCAAACTGTGGACCTCATCCACGACATACACTAGAATATATACTAAATCGAGGATATCCAAATTGTGGACCTCAAATTGAGGACATAAACTAACTAAAAATTAATTGATGAATGTTGAATGTTAAGACTGATTGACAGACTGACAGATAAACCCACCACAGTTGACAGACAGACAAGACACCACAATGGACAGGCCCCGGGACAGGCAGACACACATACAGAAAGACAATTTTGTTTGACCAATAGATAATGATTTTCTTTAACTATTTTCAGCAACGGATAGGATTTATACAAAATTTTGTTTGATGTAATGCATGCTTCGTTTATTTTTACATTTCTTTTTTTATATAGAATAAATAAGAATGTGTCTTTAGACCTTGTTATTGATCATGATCATGAAACGATATAGAAAAGTAATATTAAGAATTGATTGAAATCTTTATTTTACTACTTTATTCTTTGTATTGTAAAAAGAAATTGAAGTTTATACTAATTTATTATATTGGTGTCATTGTAAATGATTCTTGATTATGGTGTTTCTAGAGTGATTCAATAGGTTATCGAGGTGTTTTTATTGTAAATTAGTAGGCCTGTTAAAAAGCTTCTCCGATACTAGGGAATTACTAAATAGCACCATCAAATATTTATAAATAAACTTGACTATTTATTGATTTGAAATCATAAAGTGTTTCATCAATATATGTATCTTGAAAAAACATCAGACATTGTTAGTATTATAGTCATATCTTACATCATTAATTCACAAAGCAGCTATTTTATGAGAATGGATATAATCATAGAATGGCTGCCTTGTGCTATTTGTTGGTCATATGTCTGTATATTAGCTTGTCGAATTTAGGCTCTTCCAGTGATATAAATGTAAATATGAATTATCATAATGTATAAATATTGTATATATGACATCTATATATAATTGAAAGAAATAACTTATGTGGTTTACATTATTTATTTCAAAATTTTCATCTTGTTTTTTCTTCAAGTTTTATGAAAATGTGTTTCAAATGTTTGGCCGGTAGAGTCCGTGATGTAGGCTCTTTTGGTAGGTGCAGTGTAATAATTATCTTTTTAATCGTTCAAATAATAATGTATGAATGACTAACAAAAGTGGACAAAATCATGAAACTTTACAAATCAATTTTGAGCCAAAAATCAATTTCAATACATTGAGTTTTATAATTGTGCTTGAATTAAAAAAATCAAAATTGTTGATCTTGAAAAATCAAAATTGTTGCTCTTGAAAAATCATAATTTTTGATTTTGAAAAAATCAAACCATCAGTTTCGAATTCAACTGATTATTTCATGTTTGAAGATTTGTATATAGGCAACTAAA
The DNA here is from genome assembly GCA_000969725.1 of Ophiothrix spiculata. Classification (NCBI taxonomy): domain Eukaryota; kingdom Metazoa; phylum Echinodermata; class Ophiuroidea; order Amphilepidida; family Ophiotrichidae; genus Ophiothrix; species Ophiothrix spiculata. Next base: position 41,043 of record JXSR01S044323.1, on the reverse strand, counting down.
ACCATGCATCTTGGATTTGCTTGTAGTTGATTTTTGATTTAAAATTAAATGAAAAGTTTCTGAATTTGGCCCCTGTGTGTAACTTGACAAATCTTTCAATCTTAAATTAGAATAAAGCTTGCTAAAGAAAAATCTTCTTGTGAATAATCTGTCATGCTGTTTTGTCAGTTTGTTGCATGGGCTCTCAATAATATTACTCAATTTGGATCTTTCCTTTGCAATTTCTCCAGAGAATTAGAAAAAGCCTTAAGCAGAATTTAAACATAGGATTTGAATATCTATTTGGCAAAATTTTCTTTTATCTTAAAGGTCACTGGACAAAATTGCTAAATCTTATATGCAGATGATTCACACTCTATAATGTTTGTTAATGTCAAGCATCAAATAGTGAAAAAATTTTGATCAAAGCCTTCAGAAATGTCAAAAGGTGTAATTCTGATTTGCATGTTGATTTTGGGTACGAGGTTATTCTCTAAAAGTGTGTTTTATGCAATAAGCCAGGAAAAGGGGGATTTTTGTTGCTATAACATAAGCTTTGCTTCATAAATTGCAGATAAATCAAAAGAAATCCCAATTTCGCTTTTAATTTGCTATTAAAGTCAATTTTTAGATTTCAACTTCAGGGGGCAGTATTTATCATTGTCGACAACGACAATTAATAATGAAAGAAAATCCAAAATTTTTAATATGTAGGGATTAAATTTGGCAATGACACTTTGCATGCATCCATTATTACCGTTAACACGAATGACTTAAAAATCCGGAAATGTCTGGGAAAATGTTTGGGGACAATGCTGAACTGGTCCAGTGCCCCTTTAATAAACAAATTGGTTGGAAATGTTCAAAATTTAAGTTGATTGTTTGGAAATTAAACCAACATTTCTTGAACTTAAAAATAAAATAATTTACTTCCACAATATTTGCAAGCAGTTCTTGTTTCCACGGATGAAAATGAATCTTTGAAATGTTGTAATTACTAGTAATTGCCATATAATTTCTGAATCTGATTTACTGATTTATTTTATAACATAAATTAAACTTGCCAACTTATATGATTCATAACTGAGAAAGTAATCTTGATCTACATGGGAGTGCAGGTCCAGATCAGTGTACATGTTTGTAAACCGCTTCACATTCTAGACTATGGCTATACAAGCGTCATAGGGCAATCTACACGGGAGTGCAAATCCAGATGAATGCGCATCTCCGTAAGCTGCTTTGCAGTAGACCGTGGCTACACGGGTGTCAGGTCTTGATCTGATGTACAGCACTATGCGTACATGAGTACGTGTAAGCGATCTACATAGATGCAGATCTCATCTGGATCTTGGAGATGCGCATGCTTCTGGATTTCAGATCTGGATCTTGGTGATGCGCATTGAATTGGATCTATGCTCTGTATAGCTAGCGCCAATAACTATTTATCTAATTTATATTTTTGATTTTTCATTTCTTTTGTGATAGAATGAGTTAACGTTTTTCTGTATTTCAGTCACACTAGTCTTATGTATGAATCATGAATTGGGATGATCTATTTCTTTACTAGATGTCTCTCTACTAATCCCCATGTTTAGGGCTCAGTCACATATCAGTGTATTGAGCCCAGCCTATGTGTAATGTACACTCGGTCTTAAATATACATGTATATCGATTACCAAACAGTGTCCGTTAAGGCGAAATCATACTCGGCCTCCAAAACAAAATTTTTCCTACCAAACATTTGGTCGTGACGTCACCAAATATTTGCCATCGGCAATTCAATAGCATGTGCAATCTAGCGCAAAACTTTATTTGGTCTCAACTCGGTGTTGAAGTTATATTGTTTGGAGTCACTCGTCATTTGACGTCACGACCAAATGTTTGGTAGCGAAAATTTTGTTTGGAGGCCGAGTATGTTTTCGGCTTTAGTCATACATTTGGGCTCTATACATTAATGGTGACTGAGCCTCTTTAAACACACTTGCTGTGCATACACTGTGTCAGTGCTCAAGTCATTTATGTAGGTAGTCTAGTGATCTAGTTCCAAACAATGATTATACCATACCTATAATGGTACCACCTATCATATGCATTAACTTAATGTATTTTGCTTTGTTTGGTATATGGGTTCATGAGAGTCTATCGTAAGTAGAGATTTTCAAACATGGCGTATGGTTATAAAACTTTATCTATAGAGTTTGTTAGAATTTAATGTCAACCAGAGAAATTGATGGACCTTCAATTAAACTATATAAAAAATAAATTTTTGATGCTCATGTATTCACAACAATTAACTGCCAGCTGTGTTGTTCATCCACATATTATGAAACATATTATGGAAGTTAAAGGACATAAAATGTTACATAATATTTGGACATATTAGCTTCCTGTTTACTGATGTATTCATGTTTCTCTTCAAATTTTGTGATTTATTATCATATGCTTGTACCAACTAATTTTGATTAAATAAAATCAGAAAGTTACAACAAATCAATGTTTTAATTGCTTTCTTTGTTTTCTTTTGTACTTTTAATACAAGTTAAAAGCATCTCATTGTTATTCGTGTTCCGTACATTTTTACCTGCATCCATGTACGTGCTGGTCCCACAGGTAAATATGTACCCACAATTCAATGAGGACGCGATGATCAATGTGGCGTTTTGAGGTGTGCCAACATCTAGTTTTGATATGCAGTAATTTCAGAGAAATGCTAGCTCTGTTGAAATGCTTCGTAAATTATCTCATTACAAGAAGATTATTTTAGTTTACAAAACTGTAATGGAGAAAAGTATCGAATTAATCATATCAGAGACCTCTCAATCAAAGTACAGGATAGGCTATTATCTTCCACAAATGCAAAGCAGCAATGGCTCTTTGCTTTTGCTCATGTATACCGAACTCTCAAGTTGGGATTGACTCAAGTGAATTGTGTTGAGTTAGTAACTCAACACAGTGTTGTAAAGACAAATAATGAATTATATTGGAAAAAATTGTGTTTAAAGCGAACAGGGTTCTAGGTTCAAGTGGACCCCTAACGGGAGTCAAAATGCATTGTAAAAGTATTATTTCATACGCTTAATTTTGCGATAGTGTAGTTTAGGATCTTGTTCATATAATGAATAAATGTGACTATAAATTGTTTTGAAATAAAAACAATTTTCTATCAAGTTTCCAAATAAAACCAAATTCGGCCATCAACCTACACTCCCGGTCAAAAGTGTTTGCGCCCAAAACCTTTAACCAGCCATATCTAGAGAACCATTCATCATTTGCGCCATATTTTTTCGCATTTATAATTTACATACATATATCTAAAGAACTCAACAAGAAGTGCATTTACCGCTTTTGAAAATATGGTGTGCTAAACATATTGTGTACTTTCTTCTGCACATAATAAACCGAGTTTCAATACATAACTGCACATTTGTTGGAAAACTTATTACCTGAAAATGTTCTTTACGGCTACGCGGTGATAACGAGCATTGAATAATAAACTACATCAGTATACATATCAAAAAGTAGGTGTTGTGTATTTGTATATGGTCCAGGAAACCGGCCATTTTTATGGTTATGGAAGATCGAATATCATAGGAAACATAAATTACTTATATTGGGTACATTAAGCACCTATAAAAAACATGAATTTTTTCAGAGTCTAGGTCGTTTGATATAATAATTACGTTTTTACCCGTATTTAAGGGTGCGCAAACACTTTGACCGGGAGTGTATCAAGAAGTGATTTTACCTTCATTTTATGTTCAAGAGTTGGACTTCTGCGATTGTCTCCCTAGTGATGTGATTGCCGTCAAATAGTCTATTGCAACATTCAACCAACCAAAGATCACGCCATGATCTTTGGGCGTAATTAAAAACCCACCAGAGATTATCTCATAGAAATGTTTAGGTAACTACTGGTCATAAAATATGGCAGAATACAGCTTTTTTACTGCATAATCCGGCAATCTTTCTAACACTTTAACAACATTTTCTGTCAACGGAAAGATAGCTCCATAAATACAGGTAATTTTAGAAATTAGGAAATGTAGGTTTTGGAGACAAAAAACGTCACGACAGATGTTCATAATTTTGATCATTTTCAATATATTTATTGAAATGTTGAACTTGCAAAATAACTTAAAAGTCCACATTGATTTGTACACCCTTAGCCTTAAGGTAAACATGACACATTACAAACAAAAACATTACATGTGTACATTATTAATCAAAACATTGACCAAAAATGGAATTCTATCAAACATTTGAGTGCCTTAGGTATCCCTGTACAAAGGCAGACATGAATTTTGAATGTGGTTTATCTTTACAGTTGAAAACAGCCAATAGGCACTTGTGTCTGTATGCGACTCGTCACATCGAAGGATGGCACTTGTTGGAACCTACATGTTTCTCCCAATGGGGGGGGGGGGGGGGGGCACTCAAATATAATGCTGCGTGACCAAGAAAAAGGTGAATTAGGGTTGTTTTTGAGGACAGAAGGGTGTATCAGGTGACACCGTTTAGGGTATTAAAAGCAGCCATTTTAGCTCATTTTCAAGAAATAGGGTACTTTTTCAAACCCTAGTGTTAAGACGATGACAGTAAATTCTCGAATTAGGGGGGAAAAGGGTATATTTTGGTTACTGAAACAATCACCTTTTAGGGGTGTTTTGAAAAACTATGGTCACGCTAAGCCTGCAACATTATACTTGAGTGCCCCCCCCACCCTGGTTTCTCCTTACATGACATCAAAAACACTAAGGTATTCCACATTTGAAATTGAATAATGTCTTTTTACTGGGGATCAATAGTTTTGAAATGACATCATGATGCGACAAGTCCACACTGTACAATGGATTGATATTTGTGATGGCTCACCCAGAAAAGGGGGACTTTGCAACAGAATACTTTTCAAGAAATTGATGAAAATAGTCAGCAAAAGATAAAGAAAATAATAAGAATTTCAATCAGATTTTTTGTTGTAAAATTTAATCGCCTTGATCAATTTCAACAAGGTGTCATTTTAAAGCTTAGAAATGCAGTAACGGATGAAATGATAAAATCAAAATTGGTATCATCTGCAAAGCCCGCCCTCTTTGGGGGTGATCCATCATATTTGATTATTATTATTAAAAAGAAATATTCAATTGAATTAATTGCATAAAATGTTATTAATGGTGCAGTGTCACAAAACGAGAAACATAAAGGTTTAGACAGGTGCGCTTGGATATGACAAGTCACATATTTTGATATAAACACACACATTAAGATCATGTTCAAATGGCCTGGGCCGTATTCATAAAGCACACTTAAGTGCAACTTTTTTAAGAGTTTCCCTTAAATCTGCTGAATTTTAAGACAAACTCTTAGAGTTACACTTAA
>JXSR01S044323.1:23435-35638 GCA_000969725.1 Ophiothrix spiculata | reverse complement strand
CATATATTTAAGGGAATCCCTTAACTCTTGTGATTTTAAGGGCAACTTTTAAGGGGACCTTGGAGCACCCGTAAGAGTTGCCCTAAGTCACATGGGTATTCTATAGCATATATTTCACAAGATATACTTTTTCATACAAGAAAACACATCCAGTGTGACTAAAGAGAGTCGGTTTAATCCTGGGCAATATTTTTTTTCAAATTATAGTTAGCATTTTTGCACTTGAAATTACATTTTAAGAAAACAAAAATCACACACTGCAATAAAGCAGAAATTGAGCTTTAAAGTTTCACTTACACTTACACTTAAGTGTAAAAGTTGCACTTAAGTGTAAAGGAATTTTATGAATACAGCCCGAGGAACCTCTGTTAACAATTCAAAGACATAATATTGAGCTCCTAGTTAAGATATGGTCACAAGTACGATGTTCTGATGATTATTTGATCATGTAGTTAAAACTTTTAATGTCAGCTGTTTTGCAAAACTGCATTTGTAGAACATAGTACGTTTGTAAAAAATTGTTTTCAAAATGTCAGTACAATGAATGCAAATTCAACACCGTTTGTATGAATGGATTGAGGGGTACTTGTAACAATAGCTCAACAATTGGGATGAGGAACAATATACAAATATTGACCGCTCATGAGTGCAATAGTATACAAATACAACATGGTATAGAGGGAAGTAGTGAAAATTACTAATCCCGAGGTGTTGGATGTGTGTGACTACTTACAGCAAAGGGAAGTAGTCACAAGCATCCAACACAGAGGGATCATGAATTTCCAATACTTCTTGAAATAAACCATGTTGTATTTGTTTTACTATACCTCATAAATATTTCACTGAATGTGGTGTTAACACACCAAATAATCACCTAAAAATGTCAATTCTTCTCGGCCACCGTATGAATTTCCAGCTGGTAAGTGATATGGTTACGGGGGTGCGATATTAGGGGTGCGATAGTTTGTCAATTATTTCCCCGTGTGAGCGTTACACACACTTGGGGGAAGTAGGCAAAATACTGTCATGTGCATCCAGTTTAACTGACCAATTGTGTTTTGTGGTTTCCTAATAAATACTTATGAGGTACAACAATAATAATTATATACCTCATATATAGATTCCTGTCCTCTGATAGGTTAAAAGTGAGTGCTTGATTGTGATCTCAAAACCATGAATATATCAAATATTTATGGTTTTGAGATCACCACGGGGAAATAATGTAAACCATACCTCTCAAAGCAGTCAATATTCCTATAATATTGCCCTGTAGCGATCGCCAAGATCACTTAGGGGAAATGGTTTTTATTATATACCGTATTAATAAATTTAACCGTTAATTGGGCAAAACCCTATCAAATGATTTCAAATAGCTATAACCAGATCAGGGAAAGCACTAAATAGTACTTTGGAAAGTACTATATAGCTAATTTAGCACTTCTGACAATACTATTAAGCACTTTTGGGAATACTATTTAGTGCTTACAACATTCACCTTATACACGGACAACTTTCACCCACGAAATTACGCACGCATTAAACTTACACGCTCAAGCTATTGTGCGCCGACCTACGCACACATTATAGCATTATGTGAGTGCATTCATTTTTTTCAAAAGTTTTTTTTTTTACTATAAAATAGACTTTTTAGCACATGAAAAATTACAAAAATCAGAAATTTATTAATGCGGTATATAAAACAAATATATACTGACCCTTTCAGATCTCTGGATTAAAACTATGACCCTTCAGTGACTAAAATGTTGCACTATTACTTCAGGGCTGTACCGTACCCCTCAGTAAAATAGCAATTTCAGTCACTTTAGGTTCATAGTTTTAACCAGAGATCTTCAAGCCAGTATATATTTGTATACTATTGCCAGATTGTTTTATATACCAATTTTGTTTTGAGAGGGCAATAATAACTTATTATTGCCCCAAATCAAGCCAATCGGTATATAATAATCAAGAATATACCAATAGTATCTACATTAAAAACCATGAGCTATGGATCTGAAAAATGTACACATTCTTGTTGAAATGACTATCTTAAAGAGATGTGATGACGATCTATTAGGCTGAAAGCACAAGGAAAAATACGAGGTCACGGCCTTCAAAAGAAACTCAATGTGCAGCTCAATTTTTCGTTTACTTCATAATGTTTATTTGGCCGAGAAATTGTGAAAATTTATCATCACTACTGATTTATGATAAATGGATCTGTCAAGATGATCAGGCCTGTGGGTTTTGTGGAAAAGACGATGTTTAGAAGCAAAACATGTTTTGGCATATGTTAAGTTTCTATGTTATATTATTCAACCTGGCAAGAGGTGTCCCCTATACATGCGGACACAGCCAATTATGAGCAAGGACAATCTCTAATGATACCCTCTCAGTTGGATTGCACTTTAGGAAATAAAAAGGTGAATCGGTACTCACTGCCATTTTGATTTCACCGCTGTGTAAATCCTATGGGATGGCAGCCATCTTGGATTGTAGCTCATTGAGGGCGAGTTATTGTACCTGCGGCATTTTACGGCTCTGTGTACCCCACTTCAAGAGTCTTCGCAACGGATTAGCAGGAAAATTGGCATACTTTGATCAGAGCAAGTCGCAAAACACAGACACGGTTTGTGTGTGAAACAAAAATTCACACGCTGTATATGCATAAAGTGAAGATTTATGTGATCTGCCTGGATATCGGGCCAAACTCCGAATATATCCGAGGTACAATAACTCTGCTCCATGAGCAACACAAGATGGCGGCGTATCCAGATACCCCTATAAAATTTCCTTGATTGCACCATAATTCTTCTCCTCATTGAATGAAATTACCTGTCCAAGAATGGTTTGGGGCATACGCATGATAAGTATAATGAAACACCCTTTATCAGAAATACAGACTCTGTGAAAGAAAATGTTTTCCTGATAATTTGTTAGAGTTTTCAGATTTTCTATATTATACAGAAATTTTACAGCACCATATTAAATTATTGTACATACATATCAACCCTGGTACATGTAGTTTATCAAGTATGCAGCGTGTGTTCCAAATATACCACAGTGTGTTGGCTTGATAATCAAATCATTTATATTGTGCCTCTACATTTATGAATGCAAATGATTAGATGGCAACAGTCAACTCTGGGGTACCACAAGGGACCATCCTTGGTCCATTATGTATACAAAGCAATGCATACAAACATTGAGACATATCATATGATGGCTAACCTGGAAAAGGGGGACTTTGTTACAGAACACTTATCAAGAAACTGGTGAAAATAGGCAGCAAAAATAAAGAAAATAATAAGAATTCTCAGCTGATTTTCTGTTGCAAAATTTGATTGCCTTGATCAATTTCAACAAGTAAGGTGTCATTTTAAAGCATAGAAAATGTTGTAACAGATGAAATGATAAAATCAAAATTGATATAATTTGCAAAGTCCCCCTTTCGGGTGAGCCATCACATATATGATTCTTCGACACACGATAGTTTGCAATGATTGGACAACTGCAACCTTCTACAATGATGCACCACATCCATATACATGCCCATTGATACAAATTATTATGTGTCATTTTTTTCTTCAATGACTTTCACATCCAATAGTGGTAGTAACCAATGACAAGATGTAATGTATCATCGGAAAAACCAAATACCCTCAATTTTACCCTCATGCCTGAATAAAAATGGCGACGAGTCTTGTATCTCTTATCTAAATCTATGGTCAGATTTCCATACCAAAGTATGCTAAAGTACTTAAGTCAGCCACACACAGGCACCCTGGTCTTAATAGCCTTTTGCAAGGGCTGCAATTTGCAGATAGGGTCTAGGTCTTGAGAATGTGCATCCAGAGATTTTATCACGCAACATTGCTTGATACAGTCTTGAAATCGTAAAGCGCACTTCTCGTACAGTGTAAAGACTGCATATCGCGAATCACATGGAATCCATTGAAAATTATGGGCGTGCAATTGAGGCTGTGTACATGCCATACTGTGCTCATATTTCAACAACAAACCTAGGCTCCCACTGCAAATAGCTGATGCATGCAAAAGGCGAATATGTGACCAACAGGGTGAGACCAGGTTAAAGGCAGAGATCTAGTGGTGGCACAAATGGTGGACTATTGTTATGGTTTGCTAAGAGTGCAAAAAGAACCACAAAATCAACGAAAGGTAAAAAATGCAACAAGTCAACTTTTACCTTGATTTTGTGGTTGTTTTTTGCACTTTGCAACCATGACAATAGAACATCATTTGATTTCCTTATTTTAATTTTCTATTGAAAAAGATCCATATATTTCATATTTGACTGCTGTCCTGAATTATTTGTATAATAATTCAATATTTATCTTCTTTTCACACCCAATTAGCACAATTGACTCTTAATAACACATACATAAGGCAAAAAAAAAAATTGTTTGTTTGCCCTCCAGTGGAAAAATTAAAATTTTGGGTCGGTCAGTCGGTTGATCTTTTTTTTTTTTCTCATCACTTATATTTAAAGAATGATGTCATTCCATGGATTTTATCGTGAATACCAAGAAATGCAGGGCTTAATCGAAGATTGTGGGTGATTATTTAGAGGAAATATGCATTTTAAACTAATAAATGCAACTTTACACTGCTAAATTTTACGTTTTACATCAAAAATATTGAGTTTTCATATTTTACATGTTTGAAGGAAAAAAACAAACAAACCTAAAATCGCGACCCTAATTTTTGGCATTTTTTGGGTCGGTCGCGGAGGGCAAACAAACATGTTTTTTTTTAGGCCTAAATGCATAATGTGAAGGTAACTTGAAACAGCACACAGAACAGCTTAACAAGTGTTAGCAATAAAATCCTGCAAAACAGTAATGTAAAATTCTGATATAGTGTGCATTTTACCAGGTCCTGTCATGATGCACACTATGTTGGAATTTTATAGAATTAAGAATGTGAAAGGGATTGCCCATAATTGTCAAAAATTTGAAAAAGTCTATATTATTATTAATGTGTACCTACTTTTACACATAATTTTTCTGTAGACTTTTTCAAATTAAAACAAACACATTTAAAAGTCAGAAATCAACATTTTGATTTTAAGTGAGTTTAATTAATCCAGTTTTCTCACAGTACCACATTGTGGGTCCCTTCCCACTCTTTTATGCTCCTTGGCTATAATTTCTTTAAAATATCACTCTTGGACAATTATAAGACATGTTTCTCTTTTGCTTTGACTTTTTCACTTCAAATAGAGCTCATATTCAATTATAATGGATTGAATTTAACCTGATATAAAGCTGAATCAAAGCAACAGTGTTATTCAGCTGGATTACCAGTAACCATAAAATAAGAGATGGACAATTTTGTCTGTAATTTCAACATTTCTTCATTTTTGAGAAAACAATCATAGTGGTAAGTTTGTATGAGCATGTTGTTCCTGTAACACCAAAAATTGTCATGTGGGAAAAAGTGAAATTTCTGAATCAGTATAGGCAATCCCTTTTACAACCTTTTTTATAACAAGAAGTTTTATGGCCAGACATAAAATAACTGTAATGCTGGGTTCCAACCACTATGATCTCTTGAATGTTGCCCTCAACAATTATGGTCTCGTTCAATTTGTAAGAATATATTACAAAAAATATTATATAAATTAAAAAAACAAAAGCAAATGGCAAATACTAGCTTCTTATACTACATATATATCACATTGCATGAGTTGCATTCTAAAGTCTATAAACCCTATGTTCCTTGATAAAAGCAAATAATCAGTCAAGGATAATATACAATATGAAACCTACAAATTGCTAAATAAAATATAAGCTATATAGTAATAGTACAAATCTAAATTATGTACAACCAAGGGCACTTGCAACAATCCCTCGTGTCCGATATCCTGGCAGTCTCAACGCCAGAATGACATACAAGTTTTTAAACGAGCATATATTGACTTTACTGTATTAAGAAACTTAACTAAGCACTTTCCAAAACAAATACATACCCCATATGCAACGACAAAAGCAACATATTGGGGACAACTGTGCAACAAATTGAGTTTTGTGAAAGAGGAAATTATTGCTTGCTGCAATTGCACCAAAAATTGGCTAAAGACTCTAAAAACCAGATTCAACATAAACCATAGATTCAAAATTTTGCGACCATGTTTGTTCACCATGGAGAACAATTGTGGTTATCATAAAAATTTGATTTTTTTTCCAGGTTATTTGATCAAACGTGAACTCTTTCAAGTAGAGTGCAACCTTTTTGATCTGGATATGATGGATCCAAACAATGACAGGATAACTATTTTGAGAAGCAAATCAAGGACCGACTTCAATTAAGTTTTTTTATCATTGCAAACTATCATTTCATTGTGAAACTGGCTGGATGTATCAAATCTTGGATCAATTTCCACACCGATTTCACTAAAATGTTTTTTTTCATCGCAAAGTCTTAGTGATACCATGGTCAGTCAGCAACCCCGGAGCCATGGAAGAAATGCATGTTAATGGCGCCTGCATTGACCCATCCGGCTGAATGCTCCTGAGAGGGGCCTCAAGGCAGAACGGGGCGCCGATACCTCCCATTATGCTGAATCTTCCGGCATAAGGTGTGGGGCCACTCCATTTACTTCTCAGCAGCTTCACGCAGCTGCAAAAATCCAAGATATCACAATATCATTTCATTTCATATTGTTATTTACTTTGTTTATTGTTTCAATACACAAGCTTGAAGTTCTTCCATTGCTCTCGGTATTACCCCAGTAATTGTGGCAGCTGATATGTAATGATCTTCCAGTTTTGCAAAGAAGTTTGCACAGTGAACAAAAGACATCAGTAAAATCATGACTGATTAAAAGTAAAGTGCTATTCAAATTACAGGCCACACACATGCTTCTATGTACATATAATTAGTGGTAAAAATAGCAAGATATCAAAAGCAAAATGCGTTATATATAGAATAATCAAACTATTAAAGTTTGTTTCATGAAAGAGATGTTATCATTAACTTTGATTTGGGCTAAAACACAAGTCACCCAGTCGAGTTAAGCCAACAAAATTGTGAATGATAAGACACCATTTTGTATGTACTAAAAATCATCCTCATCTTAAATATTTCAGCATTGAGAAAACAAATACATATTTATGCCAGAATGGATAATGGACATGCATATTTTGGGCAATAGCACGATTTACCGACACAAGAAATACATCACACACTTAATAAACGATAAATCTGATCTTCCCCAAAATCAAAATTCTATTGTATACATGTGTCAACTTATCGAGTTCCGCGTAAGGGTATCATGAATGCCAGGTCTGAACCAATCATGCGGCATTAATAATTACATAAGCAAGATAAATTCCACACAGAATGTGTAACCAAAAAGGACAAGAAATTTATAGAATTGTTAATCCACAAATGATCAGTTAGGCTTTTCATTGGCTGTAAGTCCTAAAATCACAATCAAAGCACATGTTTGAAAATGAACACAAACATCATCAAAAAGCAAAAGAATGCCTTTAAAAGTGTGTTAACCCTAGTCATCACAAATGAGACCTGTAATCTGCATTTTTGTTTACACTGTCTGTAGAATTGTGGCACTGACTATACCTAGGAATAATGGTCAGATTGCAATGACAGCAATCAAAAGTATTGCTCTGTGTGTAATCTAATGGACTATCCAGAGTGCAGAGCCCTGTTACTTGTAAATGAGACTGATACCCTGCATTTTGTTTGCAACATCTGTTGAACTGTGATGTTGACTATACCAGAAGCGGTGGTCAGACTACAATGAAAATGATCTAAATTATTGCTATGCATGTAATCAAATGGTTTTGTTAACCCTGGGATGTTAAACTAGAGGAAGAAACCGGATGATCATTCAAATGTTTCATTATTGGTATCACTGGTGTGATTGCTGCTTTAGGAAAACAGAGGAACATAGTAAACAAACACAAATTCTACATTGATGAGATTGCACAACACCTAGCAGTGACACAAGAAATCTTCTTCTTTAAAATAGATCGACCAATTTCTAAATCAAATGAAATGACTATTACAGTGCACTTGTGAAGTGTTCTTTAATAGTAGGAAATGATTTGCACAAATATATCCATTCAATTTGACATGCCGTGTATTTGCAATGCAATGCTCAGGTACTGAAGGTCAGGACATGACAATGAACTCCACACCAATACTACCCCAAGGACTGCAATTGACCAGGTCTTGCAACTGCAGTTCATAATTAACAGTGTATATTATAATACTGGTTTGAACGGAAGATCTCAGCACATAGTTTCACATGCCTCAAATTTTCGAAAGATGCCCTTCATTCTTCGTCTAGAGAATGACTGGTGATTCACAGTGACCTTTGGACACTTGACCTCAAAATTGACAAGTATACTCTCGGTAGCTTGTAGCATCCCTCATCTTTGTTAAATGATGGTTAGTTTACTCTGATGTATATAGCATCCTTTACATCACGGTCAAAATATTTACGATCCTGGTCCAAGCTGTTTACTTCCTACCGATCAATATGGTGTCCAATAGATTCTATATGCAAGTGTGAAGGACTTCCAAAGAAAACAAACTTGGAACACCAATCTAATGTTGAATGATTGTTCTGTTTCAATAATATTCAATATTGTTTTCATAACTGATTTGAGGAAAGTGAAACTACATGTTAAGATCATTCGAACCAATAGTACAAACCAAAAATATGATTTCTAACAACACAGATGAACCTTATCATTGCAGGTTTAATGCCCACCTGATCTCGGACCAAAATCACTAAAATGTGTTCTACAGTGGAAGCTCGTGAACACAAAATCTGTTAACACAAAAACCTTGATAGCACAAAGTGTTGATATTCTGTGTGCATTGGTCACACACACTTGAGTCCCAGTGATTTTGTGTTAATGAGGTTCCTCTGTATCTGTTAACATTTGGTATGAGCTGAACCAATACAGGATCATGATGAATGGCAAGCGTCTAACATTATTATTGCACACTACCAAATGGTATAAAGTTACACTGACCAACTACAAATTGTATATCAAATTTATAGATACTTAACCCCCTTCATATGTGCAACTAAAAATAACCCTTCAGTCTAATTAGTACCTTTTTCCTATAAATACAAGAGTTGTGCTTTGGAAACAAAACTGGATTGCTAAGAGGTCCAGTGTATTGGTACCTTAAGACATTTTTTCTGGCAAGAAATAAGCTTATGGTGTCAGAGTCTCTATTAGGCTGCGATCACATAGAAGTATTCGCTATTCGTTATATGATGGCTATATGTTATACCGGCACGGCAAGCTATACAGTTTTTGCAAATAGTGCCCTCTTATACGACCCGGTAGCAATAAATTCACATGTTCAATTGTATCTATACGCGTGCCCAGGTAAAATCATGCACCGTATACCCGAATAGTATAGCTCTATGTGATCGCAGCCTTATGGTCGTCATGATGTCAAATGTGCAATCTGGACCTTGCTGCACTAAATCAAATGTAGCAAATATGATGCACTGCAGTAGTATGTCAATGGATCTTTCATCAAAGGTGAATCAATCTGTACTTTGTACATCTAGATGCATCTAGATTAAACTGGATTTCAGCAAATGATCACACAAGCGCAAGTGACTGCACATGCAAACATGTAGTCGGTTATTCCCACATCAGCGTGCCAAGAGAGAGCTCTAATATTGCTGGTCTTATACTCATGTTGCAAATTTACAGTTTTGCACTTTACAGTAGTCTCCTTGGACTGATGAGTGACAAGAATTTTGGTTGATTTTGATCAGCTCATTATAACTACAATAACCGGAAAAACAATTTCAAATATGGTAATGTAGCAACATAACAATAAGAAACAGTATAACATGCTTGATTTTAAAACAAGTTTTGGAGGAAACTGCTTAAAAGTGATTCAAAATTGATTCCGGAATTCTTGTCAATTTTGCAGGAATTCCTGAAAAATCAGGAAGATTCCAATACATGTCTGTAAATATTATGAACCGGTCGCTCACTTCATATGCACTTGACAAAACATCTTGAGACTCTGATACCTATCAAGCATCAAACATATAAACATAAACAGTTATTTTGGCAAATTATAAAATAGCACAATGATTAAAAAACCACCTTAATTGCACCTGCAATCAGCTTCTCTAGCCCCAGGTACCTGGGCACCTACAGCCACCTCTCCCATACCTTCTAAGTTGACAGTTACTTAGATCAACACCAAATAGACAGGCCTTTTCATATCCTAAATTAATACAAAGTGTGAGCATTTCTGAACACAGCATAGCTGCAGGAGACGCAGCATGCATCGTACTATGACTTACATATCTGTATTATCTAAGGCGTACGTGTAAACTGGATTATGTTTACTTGTATATGAAAAAATCCTCATAATTCTCGCCTATTTAGTGATGATCAAATAATAAGTCCCAGCCCAGATATCCTTGTCTAGAACCTTACTCGACTCCCAGACCAAATGGTCACATCATGCTACTGCTGTGACACAGGATATGTCCCCCTGACAAGTCCTATAGGCAAAAGAAAAATTGATTGGGCAATGGAAACAAAAATCCAGGGTACAATTTACAATATAATGAGGCCCTGCACTCTGTATTCCTGTTTACATTGTCCAATAAATTTTTGATTTGCCTATAGTGCATGGGTACCTGGGGCAGAAGAAACAACTGGCAGGCACAGAACTTGAGAATGCTAAGTTGCAAGACACTCCTGAATCTTCCTTATTGTCATCTTGTCCAGTCTACACAAATCAAAATCAAAAGTATGTTTGGTAATGTCAAAGAGTTTGGTATCACCGATCACGTCTACCACCTTCTGGATCTGTTCACGACTTTTAAGCTCAGACAGTTTCTGATGTAATAAAACTAATTCATGTGCATGGTCGTTTTGATTATTTTGTGGTGTCGGCTTTGTTTGCGACTTCGAACCACTCTCAGAGTTTCTAGACTTTCTTTCCGTTTTTGTTTTTGTGTTCTTTTTTGTTTCTTTAGCACTACTTGTTTTCTTGCTGCTTCCTTTTTCCTTTGTTTTACTTTTAGCTTCTCCTTTTCCCCTTCCTTTATCTTTCTCCTTCTCTCTCTCCCGTTCAATACTTGATGCCCTGCTTGAGTTGCTTTCATAGTCTTTGTCTATATTACTGGTCGGTAATGAATGCTCATTTGTATAGTCTGTTTTAAACGGAGTCACAATATCCTGATCATCAAAATCATCATCATTTTCATCTATTTCGTGCATCAAGGTATTGAGGGCGCCCTTCCCACCACCCCTCGGTAGCGATGAAAAGCTAATACTTGAACTAGGTGAGCCAGGACTTGGAATGTCCATATCCTCCTCCTCCTTTTCTTCTGTAGAGAGCTCAGCCTCAAATGGTGGAAGTTCTTTGGGAGGTTCCGCTTTTTTCTTTGCCGTTGATTTCTTCCTGTCAATAACAATTTCAGGAGCAAATAAGTCGTCAGTTGTTTCCTTTTTCGTACTCTGTTTACTAGATGTTTTGGATTTACTGGATTTACTTTTACCCTTTCCTGAGGCTTGTTTTTCAGATGATTTCTCACTCGTACTTGGTTTTGAATCCTTATCTTTGTTTTTATCTTTAGTGGAGGTACTCTTTTTACGCTTTTTACTACCGTCTTGTGATGACCCCGATGACGGAGGCGGCGAGGAAGATGATGGCCTCTTTCCAAATGGTTTCTGAGCGACCTTTGAGTTTGACTTTGACTCTTTTGAGCTTGATTTCACATCTTTTGAGCCAGCTTTTGGGCCAGTTTTGGGCTCCTTTACCGATTTACCAGATGCTTTAGGCTCTTTTGATATGGATTTGGGCTCTTTTGATGCTGACTTAGGTCCTTTGGAAGCTGCTTTGGGCTCTTTCCAGGCTGGTTTGACATCCGAATGTTCTATGATTGGTTTGGACAGTTTCCCTGATGTACTGCTACTTGATGCACTGTTGTAATCATTTTCTTGCTGAAAAAATAAACAAAACAAACAAATCAAGCTATTAGTCCTTGGGCCAGAAGAGATTTTGCTTTCCTAAAAGGGGACCAATTCTAGCAATGTTTTTTGAATAGGTCCATGTCTCAGGTATATGAAATGCCATGCTAGGAAATTCAGGGGAGTAGCTTAGTCTCAAAATTCAAGATGGCCGCCAAAATGGCCGCCAAAATAACATAT
>JXSR01S044322.1:0-10744 GCA_000969725.1 Ophiothrix spiculata | reverse complement strand
CAAGAACTTGGCGTTACGATCGCGGGAACAACCTATCACATCCAACTGCGTGAATTGCAGTGTGTCGCGTACGGCGCAGAGTACTACTTGACAACACGCATTAATGAGTAAAAACCCCGCGAAACGGGGAGCTTATTTCTGAGATTGACTTTAATTGCACATACCCAATATCCCAAAAAATGATCATATTTATCAGATACGAACAGCAACACCCACAAACATGACAACGGATATTTATAATAAATTTACTTATTATAAACACTTCCTGAAGTTGTTAGTCCACTGTGTGGAATGGGTGTGGAGTGACACCCTTTTGCACCCTTTTTACCCAGGCACCCTTTTTATTAAAAAAGTGAAAATGACACCCTTTTTAGCCTTGCACCCTTTATATTGTATCAATTTTGCCTTGCACCCTTTTTATTTTCACCGGGTTTTTTTAGCCTAACTTTTAACTTGCATGATTATAATTCTGCACCTTTTTCTGTCTCACTTTCGCTGCAGGTAATGCATAACCATTTAAACGAATAAAAAAACACACGTTAGTTTAACCGTCACAGCTGTATATGACTGTTGAATTTTGCACCTGTAATAAACTACGTTTCCTGGCGAATTTGTATACAATTTATGACTTTCAAAAATAACATGTGGTCAAAATATTGTCTTCAAACCCCGTTTATTAAATATATTAAGTCATATAATCAACACAACTTTGTTTCTCTGGCGAATATTTTACTGCCCTGTTTGTGTAAACAACGTGATATCTACGTTCAGGGCGGCGCCATTGAACATCCAAATAGTCCACAGGATATCCCGCCTTTACATTGACGGCACCGGTTCTCGGAACTTAACCGCGGCGACTTTTAACTAGATTTGTTCGCAATTTCTTGGCAACAAATGGTGAATTAAAGTATTGTAAACATGGAAGGCGTTTAATTAAACATTTTGGATTAAATTTTGGGAATGTTTCCTTTCAGACAACATCATGGGTTCACATGATTTGTCTCCGAATTGTTCTTTTTTTTTTTTTTCAAGAAAAGGGCACTACGGCAACCATATAAAAGGGCACGGCATATGTGCCGTCGGTACTTTTGTGTTTTTCTGGGCATCGGGGCAACAGTGTGGGGCACGCCGTCGGTTAAAATTTACCTTGAGTGCCACGCTTTTTAATTTCAGTGTACGCATTTTACGAAAACACGCATAATACGGAAAAAATTAAAAACGTACCCTTTTATTTGTTTCCTGATTTTCAAATCGCACGCTTTTCTAAAGCGTGCATTCCACACAGTGGTTAGTCACACAAAAATGATGTTTGAAGATATGTTCACACATACTTGCGTAATTTCCGACGTTTTGATTAGTCGAGAGCCGTCACATGGCCATGTATAAACAGCGTTGATTCATAAGCGGCATAACAAATGTAATGATTGCGCGACGCTCCGCGTCGCCATGTGCACAACAGCGCGCCGGCTCTGAACGCGGGATGTAGCGAGTGCGTTTGTTAACTTCAAGACAGGTAAAAATCTATGGGCGCTTTTAAATAATTTGACAACCAGGACGGAAAAGACTGTTTTATGGTCAATTTTTGCCCAGATTTTGACATCTTATACATGAAAAGGGTATGTGTGAACAGGGTTTCGCGATACTGAGCGCCATCCTGCCCTCGGGCAAAATCAAGCGATTACACACGGAAAATATGAATGAACCCTTTATTTACAAATGGTAACTATGTAAACAAACAAAACATTCTGTTTGATTTCTCTGATCAGAACAGTGCGATTTTCATAATATAAAAAGGTTCCTTTCGTAAATATAGAATAAAACATTTCTGTTTGTTCCAAGTACCATTTGTATTTTTCAATTTTTGCACAAATGGCCTTTATGTGATAGGCTGTATTGTACTACACAGTTTGCCTTGTGTTTCTCAAGCAAATTTTCCTCAGTGTCAGTAACAAGAACTTGGCGTGGAGATCGCGGGAACAACCTATCACATGCAACTGCGTGAATTGCAGTGTGTCGCTGACAATTTTCGCAATTTTTGCAGTTACAGCTAAAATTTTGTAATTTTTCTCAAAAACGGGGTCAAAAGAACTGAATCATGCTGAAAGTGGGGATCTAGTGAGCGGCCTGAAAAAGGGGGTCTTGACTGCCGGACATATATACCCTGCCCACATATGTGAGTGCCCCCCCACCCCGGGTGTGAGAGTTCCTCTTTTCAACTGATATCCTCGTTTTTGAAAATGTTCCATACGTGTGCTAAAATTTTAGCTTTTTCATTCATTTTCAGCCCATTTTTCAGGGACCGAATTTTAAGGCGCGCGCTTTCGCGCGTCAACGCGCATCTAAAAGCCTTTCAGTCCGAGCAATTTATCGCGCGTCTCGTCAGATTGTGCCAAGAGTTTTCAAGCTCCTAATAAATGAATTGCCGACTTCGCTATCGTCAATCTTGTAACTCATAAATGCTCTCGCTGAAGCGATCTTGGAACATGATCAGACTACAGTTAAACTTGTTACTGACGTATGAACTCATTTTGGTTCCAAGAGCAAATGTTAGTGAACATTGATACCATCTGCAAGAGCCTGAGACCTCGCGATGTTTAGAATATTAAGTATGCGTGACGTCATAAAGCAGAGAACGATCAATGAAATCAACGCTGTATCATTCACAAAATGCGATGACGTGTTAATAGTAAATAGTTACTCATTAATATTCATCAATCAATCTCTTCCTGATTATATAAAATCACCTCGAAGCAATCAAAATGGCGACAGAGTCGGTAGCTTCGGCCCAACCGAAGAATAAATAAAGCAAAAGATAGACACAGGGAAAGAGATTCCAGTAAATACTTTGTCAAAAATTAAAATCATATGAAATGATATTGGTGTGGATCGGCACATGTCATGCGTCATGGGGAATTTCAGTCAAAATATTGCATTTGTATTAATTCTTAAACTAACCAAAGTGCTCGTCTAGATTTCTCCAGATGAGTTTTTTGAAAACTCGTCTACTGCTCATCTTGAGAGATCCAGGAGAGCTTTTTTTTGCTCGCCTGCTCATTACAAAATTCAGTCCCTGATTTTTGACCTTTTACTCCAGCTTTGCGACGCTTTTCCTCGTTTTTGTCAACTGGCCTCTCACACCCTGTTTTTTGGTTGATCTTTTTTAAAGCATAGATTATTTTGATGATCAAGTACGCCTACCTCATTGTCAAAAACATTTTCTACAGACTACACCTTATTGTTTATTTTTATTGATGGTCAAATTGTTTTGACCTTTTTCCAATTTCTTGAAATCAAGACTTTTAACCAACGAGATAGATACACGAATAGTGCCCTGCTCGGCAAATCGCTGAAGTCAAGATGACGTCACTAAAAACATAGTGAAACAATCAAAAATGTCACATTTTACACTAGTCCCAGAGCTGTGACCATGGACCAAATAACTTTTATCATTGACTATTGTAATTTCTATAGGTCCAAAGTTGAGTCATGGTGCCAGGACTAATTTTACACTAATTTGCCATTTATTTCCTTTATAACATATTAGTGTGTATTTTTATTGGAATATCTAAATTATTACTACAAGCCAGTGCGAAGAAAATTATAAAAATAATCAGAAAATTAGCCGACCAATCGCCTTGGTGGCCGTATGTTCCAAACCGAGGTTTGGGGGATCATAAATAATTAATTAGACTTCAGCGACCCCCAATTCCATAATTGAAAGAAATGCTATTAAAATTTAGGGTCTGTTTAGGAATTTTCACTGTAAAGTAAAAGTTCCTCGTTTTGGAACTAGTCCTCGTTTTAGTCTAAAACGAGTAGGGTACTTGTTTTTCTAAAACGAGGAACAAAACAAGTAGCAAAACAAGGTAACGAGGAACAAAACAAGTAGCAAAACAAGGTAATTGCCTTGTTTTGCTACTTGGTTTGTTCCTCGTTTTAGAAAAACGAGTACCCTACTCGTTTTAGAAAAACGAGGACTAGTTCCAAAACGAGGAACTTTCACTTTACAGTGTTTGTTTATGCGATTTTGAGGTTTTCTGTTTTTATTAATTGTATATACAACTTGTATTTTTCTTATTTTTAAACAAAAAGGTGGGTATTTTTAAGCTGCATTGATTTTTTGTATTTGAAAGGCGAAGTGAAGGGATATGAGGGAACCCACCGGCAACACCATGAGGTTTCTCTTCGCTTTCAGCTCGTTTCTTTTAACTTAGCACATGTTCACCTCGATTCTCTGTTTGTTTTGTTCGTGTCTATGCTCAAGACTCTTGAGTATGTATGTGTTCACAAATTAAAACCACCAACTATTCTGTTATCTGATCCAGTACTGCGTAACGCTGCAAGTGTAGCCAAACACGCAGGAAATGTGTGCGCAGGTAGAGGTTGTTTTAGTCTCTTTTTTTTTTTCTGTCTTTATATATTTATTCCCTTTGCTTAGGTCTGGTGGTTGGGAAAAAATAGAGACTCTGCACTAGACCCCTTCTACTAAGAGAAGAGATCAACGTCGGCCCATGAGCCTCTGCGCCCAATTGGCAAACCCATTTTGCTTTAATTTTTTTCCTCGGACTCTTCCTAGATAGCCCATTATTTTGTTGAATAATATCATTTATCTAAATATAACAGAAATTTACAGAATTTCCCCAATTTGGTTTCCAATTTTGTGCCTTGCGCAATACATATTCCTATTAGTATTTTAGATTTCTCCGAAATTATCAGTTAGACGTGATAGCATAGTGGTAGAATTCTCGCTTGTCGTGCACGGATCTCGGGTTCGATTCTTGCTTTGGCCCATTATCTTACATTTTTTTTTGTTCATTTCTTTTTTTTTTTATTTCAGTTATATCCAATCATTGTCTTTGACTTTTCACTCTCTATGATACAATTCTTCTTTTTTTTAAAGCTACTGATAAATTTGCTAATTTACGGTATTCAATTACACTTAGCGGTAGCAAAACCCAGTTAGCGAAAAATAGGTATCTTCGGATGATCTGTGTGTGTTTATTAGGAGTACACTTAGGAAACCTGTCATAAAATAATGTCAGGAACATTCATCTCCTTATGGGTATGTGTCACAAACCTTAAGTGTACTCCGATTACAACCACAGTGAGCTTCTGAAGTTGGCCAATTTTGACAATAACGCAATGTATTTCAATGGAACAAATTAGCAATATTTGAGTTTCTGTATAAGAGATTGGAAATCCCGAAAAGGCTGTTGGGCCGACGTTGATCTCTTCTCTTCCTTCTACTACCTTACTCTATTGCAAGTTCAAACATATATATATCATTATAATAATACAGGCTTTTAAAACATGAAATTACAAACAGTTTAAAGGCGAAAAAGGAGCTGGTGTCATACTTGAAAAATAACCAAGCACAGGGTTTTTAAAAATCCCACCGCCCTTTTTTTTGGTTCTTGAGGTTGCTTGAGTCCGTAATGGTTGTTATTAAATTATAGGGCAGGTTATTCCAATCGGTGACAGTTCTTGGCCAGAATGAGAAATTTGTAACAATCTTTGTTAGATGATATCAGCTGTTACGAGTTCAAATGTGAGTGCCTTGTGCGACACAGATGTGGCTGAATGAGTTGGCCGACTGGCAGGGGCAGGAGTCCCTCTCTAGCCTTATGTAAGATTAATTGTAAGTCTGCTAGCGGCCCTTCTATTCTGTAGAGTCCCAGCCCAGTTCGTTCAACATACTCTGCACACTACTAGTTCTTTGGTAGTCATTTTGAACAAATCTGGCCTCACTCCTTTGCACCATTTCAAGTTTAATTTTAAAATCAGATCTTTTTGATTTAACGGTCCCAAATAACGTTGGGATTGTTTACCTGATGAAACATTTAAACGACCGAAACACCACTAAATGTTTAGAAATTTCATGTCACTGTTAAACGGGACTCGTCTTTTTTAAGCAAGACGTTCCTGGAACTGGTGCCGCAACGTAAAAGACGGGATATCCAGTGGACTATTTGGATGTTTATATTCAATGGCGGAATCATGTATGTAGGTTTCACGTTGTTTATATTGCACGGGGCAGTAAAATATTCGCCAGAGAAACAAAGTTGTGTTGATTTCATTACTTCGTATGTTTGTTATGACCGCCTGTTTCGGTAAGTCATAAATTGTATTCAATTCGCCAGGAAACATAGTTTAATATTACACTGTTGCAAAATTCAACAGTCATTAACAAACGGTTAAACAAACATTTTTTTTATTTGTTTAACGGTCATGCAATTAACCGTTAACTCCCAGGCCTATGCCTAGTCCCAAACACTAGAAGCATATTCCTTGTGAGGACGGACAAGGGCCATATATGCAGTTTGCTTAATTTGTTTGGTGCAGGAATAAAGATTCCTTTTAATAAAACCTAGTTATCTATTGGCTTTGGCTGTGATTTGATTGATGTGATCGACCCATGATGAGTTATTTGTGATTTCAACTTCCAAGTAAGGATGGCTTTTGGCATCATCAAGGATGTTGTTTCCTATTTTGTATTCAAAAATCTTAGGATTGCGAGAGTTTGTAATCCTCATCGCAAAACATTTTTTTAATATGAAAATGGAGTTGCCATTGATCTTGCCATTTTTCTAGGGTGTTAAGAGCACACACCACCAATAGATCGCCTATTCATTCCTATGCAAAACAGCCTCCAGATCATGGCGGATACCTTGGCTATAAAGCGACTGGTTGCTTCAACTCTTGGATTTATTTTGAGATTATAATCTAGAAGAGCCCACAAAGTGAAAAAATATATAGGATAACCTTGATAATTTTTTGCTAGGTCGCCTCGAACCTAGGGTATGCTCAAAATTTCATTTTGTCTAAATCGCTTCAAAATTTCTCTAGACACTGAAAATCTGCCCTCAAATTTTACAAAAACAGCAAAATTATAGTAATAATTAGCCAGCCTGACTTTCTTTGACCCACAGAACATGAATTAAAAGAAATTTGATCAAAAAACCTAGTTCCCGCCATTTTTGAAGCTTTTAATTTAGAGAGGGCAACCAAACACTTGCTTTCGCATTGCTCTGTACGGGCCAAAAGCCTTTATTTAGTGATGTGTGTCATTAAGGTCTTCTTGGAGTTGTTCATGGCCAAAATGATTGGATATCTGTTGATATACTACACAATCATCGGCAAAGAGCTGCACTTCAGAATTGATACAATTGGAAAGGTTATCAGTTGCGTTGTGTTCAGCTATGTGCATGCTTATTCATTCATTTTTCATCCAGTAATTCAGCACTATTTTGACCATATTATTTCAACCAAAGATAATAATATGGGCATGAAAATTTACATGGGTTATGAAAAAAATATTAATTTTGTGAGTGAAATTGATCAGAATACACACCTTTAAGCATTTATTTCAGGAGTGACTTATCAGACAATACAAACATTCAGAAAGTGAGGTAAAATATGATTCAAAATTGACCATTTCTGAGTATTCATTGGCTAGATTTCATCATGTTTGAGCATTTATCACTTGAGGCTCAACAATTAACCCTAACCCTTGCAGACCAAAGTGCATAGAGTCCTAGACCACACAGAAAAAAGGCAAGCTATTCAGTCTTAGGCCATACATCAAAAGACACAAGGTTTGGTTTGTGTGTGAGTAATACTTAAACTAGAACTTGAACCTGCAAAGACTGTGTTTGTAATCCTACACCATGCAGCTCAGTTTTTGAAATTTTGATTGTGTTGTCATTGTATGGTCCAGGTTAGTTAGGGTTAATGGTCTTATTCACTTTATTTTACATTGTATAGATCTAATTACATCAGAATGAGTGTAGACGATGGCGCAGGGGGAAGCGGGGACCCACCATTTAACAGTGGAGATCCAGATGAACGGAGAACACTTAGACACGAATACAGGAAACTAATTGAAAAGACGAAAGGTAAGGTCATGCATGTTGTATTTTAATAGCTAAAATATTGTTTATGGATTTAATTCATTAACGCATAGATGATAGCGTTCATGCGGCAGTCCCCCATGCGAGTGTCTAGGTGGTGACAGCCCACGTCTATACTATACGACTTTTGAGTACGCATTCACAAATTTTTACAAATTACCAAAGACAATATTTGTGACGCGATCAGGGGGGAATGAATCACTTGTCGGCAACCACTTGTTACTGGTTTTATAATGTTAGTCACACAGTCATTACCAGCCTCTGATCAATTGCCCATTGTCCTTGAGTAAAAGTTCATTGAATAAATCAATAACAATCCATTAAACAGATTCAAACCTCAAGATGAACATACTTCATTGTGCACACATCATTGAGTATTAAAATAAATCAATACTAGCACATTAGGATCACCAGAACAAAATTGCATAAAACCAGTAACATGTGGTTGCGGACAAGTGACTCATTCCCCCTGATCGCGTCACATTTGAGAAAGTGCATTAAATATGGACACCCGTGGTCTACAGGATTGCCACACCTCCTTCCCACATGGGTCAAGAGGAGCACAATGAGGGTAAATATCTTGCTCAACAAGGTGTTACTTTTAGCCGGAGGGGTGACCAAGTGTAACCATTGGTGGCAGAAGCGAAGGAGGTGGACGTGGGGACATGTCCCCCTCTAAATTTCACGTAAAGGGGGCAGTCCCCCTCAAAAAAGTCAAGGAGGAAAGTAAATGAGAGGTAATTTAATTTTTCTTTGTTTTTGATAATTTAAATGTAGTAAATCCAAAAAATGTGTGCCCTTTGCATGAATTTTCAGATATGTAAATTTTCAGTCAGAATTTGCCACTTAACACAATTTTTAGCTGAAATTAGCCGATTTGTCAGATTTTTTTTCGCGCGCTACGTGTGCATTACAAAAATTACATGTTTTCTTGGACCATTTTTGCTCAAAAAAATTGGATTTTAAACAATTTTGTCTTTGGGTAGGGATTTTTTTCTTTTTTCTTTTCTTTTCTTTTTACATTTTTTTCAATTAAACTTACTGTTTCCAGAACAGAAACTCACAATAAATGTGTTAAATTAACAAATCTTTAGTGTCCAGTCAGAAATAACTAATGAATGATCTTGTTATGTCACCATATGACTTTAACATGTATTGTTTTTAGAGATTTGAAAGGTCAAAATCTCCTTCAGGAAAAGTAAAAAAAAAGAATCCCGACCGACCGACCCGACTTTGAAATTTTTCCCCAAAAGGACAACACAACATTTTTTTTCTTGGCCTAATGCATACATGAGATTTACAGCTGAAATATGTGCAGTTGATTTAAGTAGAATGTGTCTTATGGTAACCATATTGCACAGCAAAGTGTAGGTAGCACAGAAATACAACAATTGCTCATAAAATCAAAATTGTAAGACAGATTTAATTGAAATTTGGAACTGAAACCTGTTAGTGATTTTTGATATGAAACCAAAGAAAAACTAAATTTTGAAAGATCACATCACGACAAGTCGTATAAAATAAAGTGGTGATAAATTTGCTTATCCTTCTTACTCAAAATCAAAATATGTATTGACTCCTTTTCCATTGTAAGTGGTGTAATTGAATTTTGCATTTTTATTCAGGCATTGCAGTGTTTTATCTTATAATATGTTTTGGGTTTTTTTGGAAATATTTCTTTGTTTCCTCCAGAAAACAGACTAGACCTCATAAAACCAGACAACGATGGTTTAAATGATGTACTCAAGGATGCTAATCAACTTTTTGAAAAAGGTAAGTGAGATTTCTTTTTAAAAATTTACATTACATACAGAGCATGTGACATTTCATTTAAAGTGCCCCCCCCCCCCCCAAAAAAAAGAAAAGACTTTTACCCTTTGTTTGGGCTCTATTCTACTAAATTTTATAGTTATTAGACCAAAATAATTGCAGATAATTTAAATGGATATGTTTCCTGTGATATGGGTACAAAATTTCTTTTTTTTTTACTTGAAACTACCCCGCTTATTGGGCAAAGTAAAATATTTTTTGTAAGGAATCAAAAGTTACACATTTTATGCACAACGCTATTTGTTGCAAATGTTTCATTTCTGTGTATATATTTTGTTTGTTAATAAGGCCTAAAAAAAAATTGTTTGATTGGCGTAACCCGACCGACCCTATTTTTGGTGCCGACCCTAGACTATTTTATTTTTATTTTTCATGTGTACATGATAAAAATGGTAAATTAAGCATGGCAACAACATACTTTCCACTTTCAGGCTGTTTAAAAGTCCAGATTGTTATAAAAAATGACATTTTGGAACATAAAATGTTATTGCTCCATTAATCTGTGTGTCCTGTGCTTATTTATTGTTATTTTTAAAGCCAAAAGAAAAAAAAAAAAAAAAAACGACCTACCTACCCTAATTATTTTTTTATGTTACGCCAATCAAACTATTATTTTTTTTAGGCCTAAGCGCTGTGGTCTTTTAGGAATGGCGCTATACAAAAGCACATTGTATGTATGTAAGAATGATGTATATATCATGACTCGTGCTCTGTAATTACCGCTCGAGATATATCGATTACAAGCTGAATCGATATTTAGCCCGCATTTGATTAGAATTCCGAAATTGAACAGACAATTATGGAATTAAATTGACGTGAGATGATTCAGATAAAACTCGGATTAAACCAATAGTACCAATTTGAGTCTCACAATTCACTTTTTTTATAAACCATCCATGTAACACATCTTGGTAAAATAATAATATTTATTCAAATCACTTGCAATTTACAAACATTTAAAACAATTTACATATGTGTTGCTATGAAACAAAGATTAAAACTTT